>NCQT01098244.1:7598-23225 GCA_002740465.1 Stenocereus thurberi
GGATATGCAAAGAAAAGAAGAGATGACTACCAAATCTGGGCATTTCATTTAGATTTTGAAGCCATTTTATAGGCAGCCAGAGAACCGAAAATATACTAAAAATAGAACCCAAAACAACCCATAATTAGCACACACACACTACTCCACTAGCTCTTATAAATCAGAACTTATTATCCACTAATTCCTGAAAATCAGAACAAACTAATCTTGACTCTAACTGAAAAGGACTAAGTCAAATAACAAAAAAGTAGCAACTAAGTTCCAAGAATTCTTGGTTGCTATTGTAAGGTTGTTAGGGAATGGCACCTAACCCTAACAAAAATAGATATACCACAGGTAAATGTGTGTGTATCTGTATGGGCCTTTTGGTATAAACATCCAAGTGCATCATGTTGATGTCATATGATGAACAAGTTAAATTGTTCCTTAGGTTCGAGGTTAGATTATTTCATCTGGCTATCATTCATTTACCACATAACAAAATTAAAAAAAGGAGTATCAAGAGAAAATGTTTTTCCATAAAGAATGGATTGTCCTAATAATATTAGGGTATTGAGATTCTAAGAAGTTTAATGAATAAGCTAATTTATATGTTGATTTGGGCAATGGTCAAAGAACCAAAACTAAATCCCTATGTAGGGAAGACCTTTGTAGGCTAGCATAAAACGCAAAATATCTTAGAGACTTGAATTTATAATACTATAATAAGCTAGAGGAGGGAGAGTGGACAAGCTAAACATTTATGTTTTAAGGTAAACAATTGATTTTGATTGACAAATCAGTTGGATGAAATAGCAAAGCATATTATGCCCCATAAGTACCAGAATATATGTTAATCAAACATTAAAGGACTTCATGGATATTGATAAAGTATTTAATCACTAAATAAATGCATAGAAAACACAAGGCGATTCACGAACTAGTCCTCACTGATTGCGGGTTAGTAGCTCATCTAGTGAATAGTACCGAGATCATGAAAACATGTTCATGGCTAAAACAATATAATAGAAGTACTAACTAATAAAAATTTGTTTAGAAAAAATAGAGAGAGGGGGTGGAGAGAGAGAGAGAGAGAGAGATTGGTCCTATCTAAATGTCTAACAAGTGAAAGGTTAGCTTGTTGATAGAAACATTTTTTTAGGTAACATATGTAATCTAGTATAGTTTTACAAGCAAGAAGTGGATATCAAACAAGGCTCTAATCTTGCTTGAGGAAGCTCAAAGGAAGGGATAGTATAAGATATGAAGTTTTGAAAATCCCTTGTGTGTGTAAGGGCCAATTGTTATCATACCCTAAGGAGACATTTATGAATTGCAATTAAGAATGCTCAAACAGTATGTCTTGTTACGATAGTTAAGGCAATGGCTCTTGGTGTTAGGAAATACCTTGTGGATACGCAATGGAAATTGTGTATTGTTAAATACAATACGTCTACAGAGAAAGAAACTTTAACAATGCCTTCCGCTGCCAAAATCAGCAGGCATAAAGAGAATTATTCAATAACACACAAAGTGTAATCTGACAAAAAAATAGTGGCAACGTATTTCCAAAAAAAAAAATACAGACGATAAACAATTCTTTACTATTTTTTGTTTCCTATAACAATTCTCTTTATCACAGAGAAATAATTTCTCTTACACTTTCAATACTCTCTCTCTCTCATTTTTTCAATGAATCAATGTAAAATATATATAATGAGAACACTTTCTAATTACAAAACTTCTTCCCAATTTTTCTCTTCACCATCATTAACTACCTCTATTTCTTTTTCTCTCTCCCAATTATTTTGTGTACATGATTTACCTAAAAAAGCAGTGGCAGCAATTTGGAGAGATAAAGAAATAATTAGTTGTCCATGTGGAGGGACAACGCCTAACAATTCTCCCGCTCCCAATTACATGGAGAACTCCACCATTCCTGCTGCTGACCAGTAATATTCAAATTTTTCTTTTGGCAAAGACTTTGTCAACATATCTGATCCATTCTCATCTATGTGGATCTTCTCAAGTTGTAACTGATTGGTATCTAATACATCTCTAATCCAGTGATATCTAGCATCAATATGTTTAAACCTTGAGTGGAAAGAGGAATTTTTACTGAGATGAATAGCACTCTGGCTATCACAAAATAACTTATAGTTTTCCTGTTGGAGACCAAGTTCATTCAATAACTTTTTCATCCATAGCAACTCTTTACATGCTTCTATTGCTGCAATGAACTCTGCTTTGGTAGTGGAGAGTGCAACACATTATTGTAACTTTGATTGCCATGACACTGCCCCATCTGCGAATAATCAGATATCCTGATGTATACTTTCTTAAGTCAACATCACCAGCTATGCCTGCATCTGTGTAGCCAACTAACTTAGGGCTATTTTCTCTGAAACACAAGCACATTTTGGAGGTTCTGCGAAGATATCTAAGTATTCATTTGAGCACAACCCAATGTTCTTTTGCAGGATTTGAAAGAAACCGGCTCACTATCCCAACTGAGTGGGAAATATCTGGCCATGTAAATACCATGGCATGCATCAAGCTTCCTATTGCTAAAGCATATAGAGCCTTATCCATTTCTTCCTTCTCTTCACCTATGGAAAGGCTCTGTTTTGAACTCAATCTAAAGTGATTAGCAAGAGGACAACTAACAACTTTAGCATTTTGCAAATTAAATCTTTAAAGTACTATCTCAATATACTTCTCTTGTGATAACCAGATCTTCTTGCTATTTCTATCTCCAAGTATATTCATACCGAGAATTTCTTTAGCTGCTTTTGAGTCTTTCATGGCAAAAGACTTACTTAACTTCTTCTTTAAGTCATTGATTCTAGACATATTATTCCCACCAATCAACATGTCATCGACATAAAGTAAGGGAATAATAAAATCATCATCAAAGAATTTCTTTACAAACTCATAATGATCTGAAGTTGGCTTTCTATAAACTTGCTCCCCTAATAGACTCAAACTTCTTGTACTGTTGCCTCAGTGCCTGTTTCAAACTGTACAAGCTTTTCTTTAGCTTACATACGTAATCTTCTTTTCCTTTTTCTTTGAAACCCTCTGGTGCTCTATGTAAATTTCTTCATCCAAATCACCATGAAGGAAAGCAGCCTTTACATCCATCTGTTTAACTTCCAAATCAACACTGGCAACTTGTCCTAAAACTATACAAATGGATATTATGTTCACTATTAGTGAAAAAATCTCATCAAAATCAATGCCCTTTCTTTGGTTGTACCCCTAAACAACCAATCTTGCTTGGAAACATGGTTGACGATTGTGTTCTTCATGCTTAATCCTAAACACCTATTTGTTTTTCAATGCTCTCTTGCATCTTGGAAACTGATCAACTCAAAAGTCTTATTATCATGCAAAGACTTCATTTTTTCTTGCATGGCTTCGATCCATTTTTGCCTGTGTTCATAACCCTTACCTTCTTCAAAGCTTTCTAGTTCTCTTATATTAGTAAGCAACATATACTGGCCACTAGGATATCTAGTAGAAGATGGTCTAGTCCTACTAGATCTTCTTAATGAGATCAAAGAGGTTGGAATTACTAGTGGCTGCACCTGAACATCACTAGTATTTGGCTCAATTTCAACATAAGCATCATCTCCATCAAGCAACTCATGTTGATCTGCATGAGTTTCATCTTCAACTTGTTTAGGTATTTTTGTTGAAGGAGTTAACTCTAATTCAATAAAGTTATCATTTGGAGTAATCTTCTGAATCTTTTCAATATCTTCAATGGTTTAATCGTCCTTAAACATAGCATCCCGACTTCTCATATGTTTCTTCTCAACGGGATCATAGAATCTATAGCCAAATTGATCTTGACCATAGTCGATAAATATACACTGCCTTGTCCTGACATCAAGTTTGGCTCTCTCATCTATAGGAGCATGCACAAGGGCTTTGCAGCCAAAGACCCGTAGATGTTCACAAGAAATTTTTTTTTCCTGACAATACTTTATTTGGAGCTTCATAATTCAATAGAACACATGGCGAATGATTTAAAATGTACACTGCTGTTACTTAGAAAGTCTTGGGCAACTTTGAATGTGAAAGTAAACATCTAACTCTCTCCATTAAAGTCCTATTCATTCATTCAGCTAGGCCATTTAATTGTGGAGTCTTTGGAGGTGTCATTTGATGTCAAATATCATGCTCTTTACTATAAGCATCAAATGAACCAGTGTATTCACCACCATTGTCTGTTTGGATCCATTTTAGTTTCTTTCCAGTTTCTCTTTCAACTAAGGCATGATGTTGTTTGAAAACATCTAATACATAATCTTTATTTTCAAAATATACACCCATGTCTTCCTAAAGTGATCATCAATAAGAGTCACAATTTATTGACCTCCACCAAGCGACCTTTTCGGTGATCCACAAAAATCTGAATGTACTAGGTCTAATATACTCTTCTCTCTAGAAGGTTGGGAAGTTTTGAAAGCAACTTGGTTTTACTTTCCTGCTAAGCAATCATTACACCCTTTCAAATGCACTTGATCAATTTTAGGTACAACTTTTTCTTTTATTAGTTTGGCCATATCTTTTTCACTAATATGACCAAGTCTTTTGTGCCACAATGCCATTGTATCATCTTTCTCCACTGTATTCACTACATCATTAGAGATCTTCGCATGTGTCACATAAAGTGTTGAATGTTGTAATCCTCGGGCTATCACCAAAGAGCCTTTAGTAAGTTTCCATGTTACATCTTTAAAGGTATTGTAAAAACCTTCATTATCAAGTTTGCTTATAGAGATCAAATTCATATGTATGTCAGCAACATGTTTGACATCTCTCAGGACTAATCTCATGCCGTTCTCCATCATCAAAATGACATCTCCTTTTCCAATAATTTTTGAAAGCTTATTGTTTCCCATTTCAATAACACCAAAATTCCTGGTGTATAGGATGAGAAAAACTCTTTACGAGATGTAGTATGAATGGTTGCACCACTATCAGTCACCTAACTAGTTTCATTGGTTATAAAATTGACTAAGTCATCATCATAAATAATATTGAACTCATTGAGGATATTGGATAGGTCTTTGCCACTACTATTATCTGTTCTTCCAACATTTCCTTTACTCTTTTCTTGATCCCTCTTGAATTGCCGATAAAACTTCCTAATGTGCCCCTTCTTCCAATAATGGCACTCAACATTTGTATATTTATTTGATCTTCCTCTACTTATATCTCCAGACTTAAAACCCTATGATTGGCTTCTTCCTATAGAATCTGCAATCATAACTTCTAATTGCAAAGAAGATGATGAACTTTGTAATCCTTGTCTCATCTCTTCATTCAAAATACTACTCTTGACATTCCCCATATTTGTTACACCGTTCGGTGCAGTATTTGTAAGTGAAATCTTCGGAGTCTCCCAAGACTCTGGTGAAGAAGCAAGTACCATAAGAGCAAGCCCCTCATCGTCAAATTTTATGCCCATTCCTAACAACTAATCCACGATCCCTTGAATTTTATTCAAGTGATTTGCTATAGAACTACCTTCTCGATATTTCACATGCATCAATTTCATTAAATAAAATAATTTATTGTTGTTATTCTTCAAAGCATATAATTCCTGGAGCTTTTGCCATCGAGTCCAAGTATGACTCACTGTACAAATGTGATTATACACATTATCTTCATCAAATGGGCGGATGAAACCAGATACCTGCTTATGCTGGAACTCCCACTCCTCATCAGATTTGTCATAGGGTTTGGCCATGGCAAACACCAGTAAGCACAATTTCATCACAAACAGGAGATCCTTCATTCTGTTTCTCCATATGTGGTAATTCGTACCATTCAAATTAATCATCTTGAATGTCTTTCCCTCCATTCTCGTGCCCAAGGCTCTCATACCACTTGTTTGGAAATACCTTTTGTATACGCAATGGAAATTGTGTGTTGTTAAATGCAATGCATCTACAAAGAAAGAAACTTTAATAATGTCTTCCGCTATCAAAATTACCAGACATAAAGAGAATTATTCAATAGTCACACAACATGTAATCAACCAAAAAATAGTGGCAATGTATTTCCGTGAATCAAAACTACAGACGATAAACAATTCTTCACTATTTTTTATTTCCTATAGCAATTCTCTTTATCACCGAGAAATAATTTCTCTTGCACCTTCAATTCTCTCTCTCTCTCTCTCGTTTTTTCAATAAATCAATGTAAAATATATATAAAGAGAACACTTGCTAATTGCAAAACTTCATCCTCATTATTCTCTTCGTCATCATTAACTACCTCTATTTCTTTTTCTTTCCCCTATTATTTTGTGTACATGATTTACCTGAAAAAGCGATGGCAGCAATTTAGAGAGAGAAAGAAATAATGTTCTCCATGTGGAGAGACAACACCTATCACTTGGGACCAAAGAAAAAAAGAACAGTAGTCACATAGGAGAGCACAAGTAGAGCCCAATGACCTAGAAGTTGTTTGCTTTAAAGCCTTTAGGATTATGTTTAGACAAGATTCGTTTGACATTGGCACCAAAAGAGGTTTTACTAAGGGGCATTAAAATAAGATAAGACTAGACCTATTAGTTTGGGCAAATGGGTTAAATATGGGTCGCGTATATTCGGATTCGAGTAAAATACAGGTCTGATATATTTCGGGTTCAGATAAAATACGGGCGGTTGTGTTTCGGTTTTACGGGTTTCTGATCAACTCAACGGGTTTAGAGCATCTTTTCTATGAGTTATTTTTCTTTTGTCAAAATCAAAAATTTTGTATATTTATTGCTCAAAATTGACAGTATTTAATGAAAAGGCATAATAATTGTAATTTCTCAAAAGAATATTAAAAATATTCTAACTTTTTATTATCATATATGAACATCTTGTATAGGCATTCAAAGAATCAAGCCTCACTTAGTTTTGGGTAGATCAACCTGCACATTGAAAGACGGTCAATAGCGAATGAGCCATTTATAAGGTAGCCCGTCTAGAGTATTTTATTGAGTTGTAGCAATTTGACCGCTGATAACCTATTTAATAATTCAATATTTTTATTAACTAACCTACTAATGTCCAACCAGACAAAACTTTATTAATAGGCCGATCCCAATACGAGTACGACTAGCTATTTTCTACCACTAGCGTTATAGCTCAAGACTAGTTAAAACAAAAGTCAAATAAAATTGAGTAAAAGAAGTACTAGATATTATCTTGCAGTTATAACATCAAAATTTAAATTATTACAAATTAATTAATTTAAAAAATAATTAGACATATTTGTTTAACTAAGTATATACTGGTATGATCTGTGCATCTTCAATGCTTGTCTTCTTTTAAATTAACTTTTTTTAAAAGATTAGATACTTATTTCATGCAATTTTATACTCATTTTTAACTTTTTTTATTTAAAAGTTATCTTCGATATTATTTTCAGAGAATGGAGAAAAAAAAAAAGGTTATTATTGTTTAATTTGTAAATAGATCCATTATACTATTCGATAAAAATAACTAAACATTATGGTTAAGTGGGAAAAATTAGAGAAAAATAAAAAAACTAAGGATATAATGTTTGGGTCAAGCCGGCGAGTTCATGTTCAGGTCGGGTTTGACCTACTAATTGGCGGATTTTTGGGATTCAGTTTGTTTTGAGCTCGGGTCAAGAAAATTGTGTTCAGAACCTAAAATTTCCCGGCGCGTTCAGGTCGAGTTTTTAGGTGGCGTCAATTTTTGCCAAGTCTAGAGATGATAGACCTGCTTAATTTTTGGTGGTCAAAGAAAGGTTTTCTGTTGACTTTGATATCACATGGAACTAAAGTTGGGTAATGGATCAATTCGGATTGACCCATTTTATAAACGAGTCAATTTCATGTTAGCCCTGTAAAAAAAATTAGATTTGCTCAAAATTGAACAATAACATGTTTTCAAGCTAAACGATCAAATCGTGCCAACTTCGTGTTGAAATCGGTTCGGTTTGTGTTTGGTTTGGGTTTCTCTTAGTAACTTCAAATTGGGTATAGGTCGTGTTATCGTATTATGTGAAACTTTCCCAACTCTACATCGAGCTAATTCAGAAAAAGGAAGCTTTAGGCATATGCTAAGCACTTAAAGCATTAGGTGTCTTATGGATACTCGGAGATAACTATTGATCATTAAATGTGGCTGTTGACGAAGTTAGTTATGCCAAATTAGCAGCAGGTTGTTATCATCAGCTGAAGGCTGTTGCAACTAATATCATCATTCTGTTATCATACCAGCTTAGCTTGGCTAAATTATTCTTGTCAGCTTGTGCATATATGGTCAATAGATCATGATTCATTGTATAGTTCTTGCCTCTCTAAGGAATGGAGAGCAAACAGCTTCTCTCCCTGCATTTTCTCTCTCTTCATCTTTCTCTCCTTGATTGCATTTGAATCCTGAATCAATTGTATCCTTTTTCTTCTTAATCAATCAATTGATTTCTATCATCAATTAATCAAGCTATATCGAATCTAAACACATTTTTTTGTTTTCGATTAAATTGTTTTGCTCTAACAATCAATCTGGTTTCCACATTTGATTTAGGATCTTCTTTTTCTTCTTTCTTTTGATTGTTTGGTTCTTTGATCAATCATGTCAAGTGAAATTCGTGATTCAAGTAGCGGCTCAGATTTTCCAAGAATGCAGCTTGTTAACATCATGCTGAATGGAAAAAACTTCCAGAAGTTGAGTAGAGCCGTGAAAATTGCATTCAGGACGAAGACAAAGCTTATATTCATTGATAGTTCATGTGATAAACTTGTGAGCACTTCTCCACTACGTGAATAGTGGATCAGGTGTGATAACATGGTGGTAAGTTGGCCACTGAACTCCATGAGTAGTGAGCTTGCTAAAGCATTCTTGTATGTTAATTCTGCTAAACAACTGTGCGAAGAACTCATGGAACATTTTGGTCAAAGCAATGGACCTTTGCTTTATCAGGTAGAAAAGAAGTTGTCTGACTTATATCAAGAAAATGAATCAGTGGTTGCGTATTACACCAAGATGAAAAGGCTTTGGCATGAATTAGATTATATATCTAAAGTGCCGGCATGTGCTTGTAATTCTAGTTGTAAAGTAATAAAGAAAACTATGGAGTTGGCAAAAAGATAAAGGTTGATACACTTTCTTATGCATTTAATTGACAACTATGAGGCCATTGGGGGACAGATATTGTTGCGGGACCCCCTATCAGCTGTCAATAAGGCATACTCTATGATCTAGAGGATTGAGACACAAAGGAATGTGACGGGTAACATCGCAGCAAATAGGGAAATAGCTGCCAACATCAGATGATTTAGTAGAAATTCCTTTAGAAGTTCAAAACCTGTGGTCAATGCATTTGTTGCCAAGGGCGGACCAAAAGGATGAAAGGAGTTCAAGAACCCTAAGAGCCATATGTTCTGTGATCATTGCTAGAGATATGGTCACATAACTGACCAGTGTTTCAAAATTGCAGGATATCCTGATTGGTATTAGGGTATCAAAGACGGCAACAAACAACCACAGGGGTACCAAAGAAGGAATTTCAAGGGTAATGCAAATCTGTTCAGCTCACATTCAAACAACGTTCTTAAAACTCCACTGGAGGATCCTTTTAGAAGTCCAAGGAACATATCCATTTTAGGTCCAACTCTTAGTCTTGGCAAAGTTGACATAAATTTGGTTCAAGCCCTTGCACAAGAGATGATGAGGTTGGTCAAGGGCAAGCAAGGAATGGAGGCACAAACTACAGATTCCAATGCATTTGCTCATTTTGCAGGTGTGACTCCTATTTCTCATTCTTATATTAGCTGTGCTGTGATAAATAATGCTTTAAGTTCTAGGATTATTGACACTGGTGCCAGTGATCACATGAATTTTCATTCCAGCCTATTTTTCGAAACCACTCCTTTCTCAAACGCTGTTTTGTTACTTTGCGTGATGGGACTCTGAAACCTGTTACTACCGTTGGTGACATTACATTGACACCCACCTTAATCCTGTGTAATGTGTTCTATGTGCTAGATTTTAAATATAATTTGCTATCAGTAGCGAAATTTCCAACAGATAATGAATGCTATACCACCTTTTACCTAGCTTATTATGTTTTTTAGGACCTTTTAAATAGGTTTATAAAACCAAGTATAAACCAAATGGCTCAGTGGAGAGACCTAAAGCTAGATTGGTCATTAGAGGTTTTTTCAGCAAATCAAGGATAAGGGTTATAAGCACATTTTTTTCCCTAGAGGCCAAGCTTACCATAGTCAGATTATTCATTGCTTTGGCCATTACTAAGTCTTGGTTGCTTCATCAGTTACATATAAAATAATGCTTTTCTATATGGTTCCATTGATGAGGAACTGTTTATGGAACCTCCAGAAGGGTACACTAAAGCTAGGCCAGGACAGGTTTGCAAGTTGCAGAGGTCTCTTTAAGGTCCTTATAGAGCTGTAAGCATAAGTGGGGCCGAATATTTCCTTACAATTATGGATGATTTTACTAGGTCCACTTGGACTCAGATGTTTCCAGATAAAACTCAAGTTGCATCTGCTGTGAAAGCCTTTTATAAGATCGTTGAAACTCAGTTTAATGTCAAAATAATCATGATATGATCAGATAATGGCAAAGAATTAATTCAGTCTGCTTGCCTTGATTTTTTTAACTCAAAAGGGATCTTACATCAAAGATCAATAGTGAAAACCCCATAGCAAAATGGGCACATAGAAACGAAAAACAGACATTGACTTGACATTGCTAGGGCCATAAGGCTTCATCCAGGCCTTCCTAAAACTTTTTGGAGTGAATCTGTCCTTTCTGCAACTCACATTATCAATAGGCTACCGATGCCTAACTTGGCCTGGAAAAGCCCATTTGAAGTGCTATATGGCAGAGCCCTAGATTATTCTACCTTAAGGATACTAGGATGCCTATGCTTTGCTGCTAATATAGGGCAAAAGGACAAGTTTGAACCAAGAGCACATGAGTGCATTTTTATAGGATACACTTTTGGTTTGAAAGGCTACAAACTTTAGGATTTAAAAACTAAAAAATCTTTCACAGTAAGGATGTTTTATTTCGAGAAAACATTTTTCCTTTCAAAGGAGACTCAGTTAATGCTACTCCCTCTCTTGAGAAGGAGTCCCCTAGACTTGTTCTTCCTTATCTAGTTCCTTGTACTTTCCCAGATTCACCTAGATTCATGGCTCCCAATGCAAATTCTGTCACTGATTTTCATTCTTCTCCTCAACAGCAGCATTCCCCTGCATTATCAGACTTATGTCCTATCTGTTTCCCCCTTATTTCTTCTCCAGATCACTCAGCCAATCACACATAGCATTTAATTCCTTCTCCAACTCCTGATGATTCAAACAATTTTATTTCTAACACCATCTCTTCTAATACTCCAGGTACACCGCTTAGAGATCTTTAAGAGCTAAAGCACTACCACTTTGGCTTAAAGATTACATTTGTCATAAGCCACCAAACACTGCCACTATTTAATGAATGGTATCATTGATTCTTCATCTCAGTCGCATAGTTTCCATTCATCTTCTACACCATATCCTTTGTTCACAGTCTCACATCTGGCACATCTCTTAGCCAATTACGTGTCTTCACTGGTAAGTGAAGACAATAGAATCTATAGCTTGCAAAATTCTTACAAGCTAAAGGGTTCTCTCAGTCAAAGAATGACTATTCTTTATCTACTAGAACTCATCAAGGATTATCCACATTCGTATTGGTCTATGTTGTTGACATGTTGATCACATGAGATGATGTTGGGGGTATTATTGAACTTAAACAAGATCTTTATAATGCTTTCACCATTAAGGATCTGGGGTTAGCTAGATATTTCCTTGGCATTGAAATTTTCAGATCTCATAAAGGAACTTTTTTTAACTAAAGAAAGTATGCATTAGACATTCTGTCTAATGTATGTTTAACAGGTGTCAGCCTGGCAGATTTCCCCTTTCTAAAGCCTTAAAGTTATCTTCTGACTCTAGTAATGTTTTGGATAATCCTGAATCCTATAGAAGGGTGGTTGGTTGACTTCTCTATTTAACACTCACCAAGGCTGAGATTTCTTATGTTGTACAACGCTTGAGTCAATTTCTGCAGGAGCCAAGAGACACTCATTTTCAAGCTGCAATGCATGTGTTGTAGTATCTAAAGGGTACTCTAAACAAAGGTCTATATTACCCTACAGACAACAACTTACAAGTTATAACTTACAGTGATGCTGATTGGGGCACATGTAGACTTAGTACCCGATCTTTAACCGGCTATTATGTGTTTTTGGATAGTCTTTGGTTTCTTAGAAAACTGAGGAACAAAAGATGGTGGCAAAATCTAGTGTTAAAGCTGAACACAGGGCAATGTTAGCCACTGTTTCAGAGCTGGAATTGATATCTCATCTCATGGACGACCGAGGCATACCTACGCTACTACCCATCATCATGCACTATGATAACAAAGCTGCTCAACATATAGCAGCTAACCCCGTTTTTTACGAGAGGAGAAAACACCTCAATATTGATTATCACTACACAAGGGACAAGATTGTTGAAGGATTTCTTTAGATCGCACATGTATCCTCAAGGAAGCAGCCCGCAGATTTGGTGACTAAAACTTTGAGTGATTTTCAGCATAACTACCTTCGTACAAGGCTTGGATTGCTAGATTCTCCCCTAATTCTGCCTTGAGGGCGGGCTATTGAGGAAGTTAGTTATGCAACCTAGCTGTAGGTTGTTATCATCATTATTACAACTAATATCATCATTCTATTATCATACCAGCATAGCTTGACTAAATTATTCTTGTCAGCTTATACAGATATAGTCAGTAGATCATGATTCATTGTATAGTTTTTTGCCTTTCTTAAGAATGGAGAGCTGAGAGCTTCTCTTCCTGCATTTTCTCTCTCTCAATCTTTCCTCCCTCTGAACACAAATGCTTCTGTTTCACAGTGGCAAATAAATAAGTTTGAGTAAGAAAAAACAAAAGTAATGAGAAATAATGGGTTTATGGCTATAATGAGAACTTAATCGTCACATACGAGATATAAGCATATAAATAAAAAAAAAATTCTAATCACTTGAAGTAGATCTGGTGTGCTTCCTCCGGGCAATAGTTTACATGTTTGGTGCCATGAAAGGGAATTGTCACCTTTGAAATAGTAAACCCCTTGACCATGATGATCATAAAACTCTATCAAGTAAAGTGCTTACTGAACAATGGAATATTAGCCGCCCGAATAAAGTGTTTCCTAAGATAACTAATGTGAGCTCCTTAAGTCAGCTGAAATCACTAATGAAGATCAAATATGGATTAGAGATAGAGTTACCGCACGATATTTAGTGTTATCCTTGGGAATATTGTAATGATTTGTTAGAAGCCATCATAGGAGTTTCGAGGTTCATTAGTAACTATATGAAGGGTAAAATATTAAAAAGAAAGTAGATCCATTCGTTCTTCTATTTCCTTGAGCAATGGTCAGAACTTCATTTGTGTTCAAATCCCACTAAGAGGATTATGCTGATATGATACATCAATGTCTAAGCCATTGAAATTTTTCTAGAAGATCTATAATAAATGGAGGTAATTGGAAAAGGATTGCATTAGAAACATTATGACGACAATTGTAGATTCCAATGTGATCCTTTTAAGTAGTCGAACATGCTAGGTTGTTGTTCGAAACGTTAAGGTACAGAGTTCTAGGCCATAATTAGGAAGAATTCTACTTACTTTACATAGAATAAGGTAGATATGAAAGGACAAAAGCGTAATATGAAGAGAAAACATCATAGGGTGTATCACTCAATTTTAGGGATCATAATGTATACTTTAAGTTGTATAAAGATGGGCCAACTTGTAAGGTATCACCTTAAGATATGATAAGTATGATTGTATCAGCTAACGATTTCAGGGATCATAAGGTATACTTTAAGCTATATAAAGATGGAGTAACTTAGATGGCGTCACCTTAATAAAAAAAAACTATTTATCAAGTCGATGAACCAGAGCTTGAGTACCATACTATACCAGGGAACAATTAAAGGCTAGGAGGTCCAGGATTTATAGAGCACTTACAATATGCAACAATAGGACAAAAGAAAAGAAACACACAGCAAGAGAGACATAAGGAAATAAGAAAGTATATTAGTAGCGGTGACCTTATTATGATTCCCAAAGAAGAGTTGCAGAATATTGTTCCAAAGAAGAATTGATTACTTTGAAGCAAGTACTCTTATTTGTACCTAAATTTAACCAATTTAGAAACTTTTTCCTGGAAGAGCATTCATTAAGCTAAAACCATTATATGAGATAGTTGTAGAATTGATACCTCAGATTCGAGATTGTTCTCATATTCGAGTCATGTTGTTTGTTCAGGGCAAGATAATAGCGGAAGGTAACTAACTCACTAATGGATGATATGGTTGACAAATTTTGCAATGAAATGTGATAAACCTCTATTTTTACTATTTTGACCCATCAATTCCACTAACTTGTTCCACATATTCCCCAGGATTGGAGGAAGATTTGGTAAGAGTTGCTCATCTTTGCTCACGATTATATTACTTGGATCAATTCTCCTTTTTGTGGGTGTGTTGGTCTCAATTTGAAGAATTTCGACACTTACCAGATCAAAAGTGAGCGAGGAGTAATGTCACGGGAAGGAACGAGGTTCAATTGGAACGGTCAAAGGCTTGAAGAATTAAGGAGAAGACACTTGCATGGTCAACCATGCATGTAAGCATGGTTGTGCAAGGAATTTATGCCAGAAAAGTGCATGGCCACATGTGCAGTTTATGCAAGGCCAGGCGCTGGAGGCAGAAAAAAAACCCTGCAAAAGTACACGGCCATGCGTCCCCCATTTTTTAACGACTTAATTCTTTTTCGGGGTAGTTTAGAGGATTATCTCACCTTCTATTTTAGAGAGCATTGTTAGGGTGATTTCTAGGTTTTCTTTCTGAGTGTCTTGTACATTAATCTGGGCTTGATTTGAGAGTTTTAATTACTTGTTCTGGTTGTGAATTGATGATTACACTTAATTGAAGTGCGTTTCTCTTCCCTTCTCTTTGCAATTTGCATCAAAGTTTGTGCCTTTAATCATGTTACTTAGTTTCCTATTTGCAATTGTGAATGTTGTAATGTTTAGTGCCTAAATCCCCTATCCTAGCTTGGGATTGGCCCCTATTATACTATTCGGGATCATGTTCAAGGTTTTTGTGAACACAAACCCATGGTTTTGATTGAATTCTCGCTTAGTATGACATGTGTTTGATGGATGACCTGAGAGGTATGTATTCATGTTCTTAATTAGATTTAGATGATCAACGAAAGTTCAATCGTCAACTTAGAGCTATTAAGTGAGTGATTGGCTTCTTAATGTAAGAATAGTTAGGGTTTCAACTGGGAATTATGGAATCCTGTGGCTTTCTTGACCCTGGTTTCATAAAAATAGATAACTAGGATCGGTTAGCTAGTCTAATGACCTTCGAAAGTTGGTGTAGATGTACTCCAACTTGTAACCATTCCATTTCAGCCAACTGCGTGGGCGGATTCATATGATCCAGTGTATAACCTAAAAAGCATAATAGTGCGGTGAACCCGAATCAAGGATTTTTGTTATTTTTGAATCAAA
>NCQT01098251.1:0-12793 GCA_002740465.1 Stenocereus thurberi
CATACATATATCTATATATATACACACACACACACACACACACACATATATATATATATGGATATATAGATAAATATATGTATATATTTATATATATGTATATATACATATATATATATATACACACACACATACACACGCAGACACACAGTTACCCATGTTTAATTTTGTAAATTCTCGTTAGTTTGCTAAGGCATGTTGGTAGCAGCTTAGTTTTCAGGCCTCTACATATTCGAACTTTGGACCAATTCCAAAGTTCTGCGGTGTTGTCCTAGTTCATAGTTCCAGTAATAAAATGGTAAATTTTAATTCGTAAAATTCACACACACATGCCCCTACCCATTGTGATTTTTGTAATGATCAAACTTAAACCGCTAGGTCATAGTACTTGAGGGTGGATCTATAGGGATGGGTTATGAAAATAAGGTCACTAGCTCATGTAAGATAATTAGAATCCATACAAACTAAATTAAAATGATTACTAGACATTTAATTGTT
The DNA here is from genome assembly GCA_002740465.1 of Stenocereus thurberi. Classification (NCBI taxonomy): domain Eukaryota; kingdom Viridiplantae; phylum Streptophyta; class Magnoliopsida; order Caryophyllales; family Cactaceae; genus Stenocereus; species Stenocereus thurberi. The sequence continues at coordinate 499 of NCQT01098251.1, forward strand.
GAGGTGAAGCTAAACTAGCTACCAAAAACTCAATGTCTTCTCTTAGCATAAGGAAATCACTATCAACAACATTTCATTAAAATTGAAGAAAAGGAGTCAAAATCAGTGAACTCAACTATTGCCATTTGAACTAAGTACAATTCACATATTCAAGTACCTCTGCAATTCTAAGTTCAAATTGGGTGTAATTTAAATCAAGAACATCGGCAATAGGGCAGGTGAAATTGCCAAAACAAACAAATGGAATGAATGGAAATTCAACCTCAATCCTCTATAAACTATGAAAACCAGATAACATTTTAGGCCCAGAACTAAGAACTTCGAGCAAACCAATATGGCACGAATTAACGAAAGCCTCTAAATTTGAATGGGATAGAGTCCAAAATTGAGTAGCATAAATCCACAAATAAAGAGCCTAGGACTGAAATTCATGAACTAATTACCCTGAATTCAAAATTAAAACTGAAATCTTCACTAGCAATTTAAAAACCAGAATTTAATTATACTAATTTCGGTATTCAAAAACAAGATAAGAAATTAGGAAAATAAACTAAACAAAATGAAACTAAACTAAAAGAAGCTCTAATCTATGCTCAGCTACTTGCCACTTCCCCTTCAAATTCGCTTGCATTTGTACATTGAGTTTGAACCTCCCAAGTCCTCCAATCTGTTATAACCATTAAATCCTTCATTGTTCATTAATCAACCTCATTGATGAGATAAAGGAAGATGATGATGAATCGCAACTGGATTGATGATGGTAATGATGATGAAGATAACAGTTGAATGGATGAATGGAGGAGGAGAGACAAAGAAAAAAGATGTGGATTACAACTAAGTGGCAAAATGAGGAAGAAGAAATAGGGGGGAGGGAAGGAAGGCCTCGAGTTTCTAGGGATGCTGGGAATAGGCAAGAATAGAGAGAAAAATAAAGGGATGAGGGGGCTGCATCACGTGCAGGTGCCCCTAGTGAATGAACAAGTTGGATGGGGAGAGAAAAGAAGGAAGCCTATGTCGTGCGCATGGCATGTGAGAGGATAGAAGTGAGAGGACTCACCTTTAGTGCAACAGGCTGGATGGCTACGCAGTTAGATGGCCTTGGATTTGCTAGGATGGGCTTCTTCTTCTCTCTTGTTGTTCTTTTCTTCATTTTTATCCAATACCTTCTCTTACTTCTCTTTTAGCAAGTAATTTATTTATTTTATTCAAATTTTTATAATTCCTATAAAATAGAGAAAAATATATTAAAATCCTAATTTAATAATTTTTTAAAGTAATTATTAGATAATAAAAGGGTATAAGTGAGATAATTTCTGGTTGAACAATACCCTCACACCTAAATTTTACTCGTCCCAAGTAAATTGAAACTAAAAACCCTAGAAAAGAAAATAAAATTCTAACTTACTTTTGTAGGAATCACGGTTGCCCTTAACATGTGCAACAAGTCCTTTAAACCCCAAGGTCAACCCTTGTTGGATGAGTAAGGTATCGTGAGGGTTTACAGAAGATATGCCCAAAAAAATATATGAAAAATAAAAAAATAGAAAATAGAAAATCTTTTTGATTTTTTTTTTCAAAACCCACATATACAGTACCGAGAAGCATGTGCAGATTCCAATAAACTACATCACTGTAGTAACCTGAGCATTAGGTCACATATAAATACAATGCACACGTTAAGAAATTCTCAGTCTTGACTAATAGCATGTATACAAGTCTTCTACGCCACTTAAGAATTATGAACAAGCCCAACTAGTAGGACCTCACTTTAGGAATTATACAGAATACTCTGGCGTATGCATTTAAACTATAATAAGGTTCACTCAGTTCATCTTCCAATCATATAAACTACCATAAGCTAAGACTCCCAATTCTTCACCACTTAGATGCAAAATGCAACATGATAATCAAGAAGACTTTGCAAGGGTTGTAATGGGGCTAAGGGTAAAAAGGTTAGGAGACGGACAATCAAATTGGAAAATGAGTAGCTAAAAGCGAAGTGACTAATGAGCAAGTAAACCCTTCTACCAACCATATCATAAACTCTTTGAAACTTATAACAAAATAAGAGCACGCTCTTCAATAAGGACCATTAAAAATGAGTATGCAGAATGATCATGGATTCATATCAAAAATTTTTATTCGCAAACTTCCTTTTCTTCCTGAGATTTTCAACTTTTTTCATTTTTTTTCATTTTTTCTTTGCTTTTCTCTTTTTTTTTTTCTTTTTTCCTTTGAAAGAAAGATGAATGAATGACTTGTAAAAAACAACACAACTCAATTTTTCAATGGTGACAATAATACATCCCAAACAACCAGGTGGGAAAAATCTTTATAAACCACTTAATATCATCCCCTCACGACATCAAAGAATCCAAAAATAACCACCAAAGACATAATCACCTAAATGCTACCCATCATCAAATATTGAAGCATTGCTCTACTAGACTAGCCTTAGGTAACAGGAAATGTGTTTTGATCAAGGGTTGAAATTAAGGTTCACCATAAATGAAAATAGTCAAAGTTTAAAGGGCCAGCAAAGGCTAAAACATCCAAATCAAGGTGGTAATTTGGCTTATGTGGCTCCCAAAACAAATGAATATATTCATCATATTACCATAGTGAACATCCCAAATGTGATTTTGAAGAGAATCAAAGCTAGCTCTGGAGATGTAATCATGAAAGAGAGACACATGAAAGGAAGTATGGAATCAAAAATGATGAATTAGAATTTAAAGCTCAAAATCTCACTGTTCATCTACTAAAGTCAAGACAACATATTTTAAAAATGTATGGGGTTAGGATTGAGCACAAATATCATACTTTGGACTAGTTATATCATGCACACATACCTGTACACAACCTAATAACAAAAGTAAACAGGGACGTAGTCAATCAAAATGACACATATTCCCTAAAACAAAGATTTTTCAAAATTTTTTAGTTTTTTTATTATTTTTTAGTTTATTTTTCAATTTTTTAAAAATATAGTTTCCCTACCCTTAAAAAGAAGTCATAGAATGCCCTCATTCGAAATGAAAGGAAACACAAAAACAACTGAAAAACAAATACGTATAAAAAGAGAAATAAGACTTAAAACTAAATAAAAAGACAAAACTCAAAAACTCAAAAAGAAAAACATATATAAAAAAGATAAGCAAAATAAAAAGTAGCAAGTACACAAAATGAAAGTAAAAGAAGAAAAAGGATAAGGAAGGAATAGTAAGTTCAATTACACCAGATCGGGTGCTGGATGCACCCGAACTAGCTCAGTAGCACATCATTCAATAAAAACTGGCTTGCAAATTATTAGACCTCCATATCTTCTATGCCTGGTAGCTCCAAAAACAACTCCAGTCTCTGGCCATTCACCTTAAACTTGAGACCTCCCTCGAGATGTTATATTTCTTCTGCAATAGAGAGAAAAGCATGAGAAACAACATAAGGACCCATCCAGCAGGACCTTAATTTTCTTAAAAAAAGATGGAGCTTAGAGTCATATAAAAGCACTTTCATAACTTGGGCAAATGCTTTCCTGAGAATGTGTCTATCATAAAACAACATAGCCCTCTCTTTGTAAGACTGAACACTCTCATATGCCTCAGCTCTGGTATCTTCTCGCTCACTTGCAGTCTCCTCGACTCATCTGCCTTAATCAAGTCATAGTTAAGCATCTTGATAGCCTGCTAAGCTCTATATTCAATCTCCACAAGAAGATAATAAGGCTTATCATAGATAACCTTATAAGGTGACATACCTAAGGGAGTTTGGAAAGCTATCCTATAAGCGTAATAAAGCATCAACAAGCTTCTCCAGCTAATTCTTTCAATTTCTACTCACAGTCTTCTTAACAATATCAGCACAGTAATGGTTAGGGCAGACTGCAAATAGTGTTCATCAGGGAAGCATTCAAAAATATGTAACTCAAGCTCTCTAGCACATATAGTCCTAGAGAAGTGGTTAGCAACTAGGTTCTCACAACCTTTCTTATCTCGAATCTAATAGTCAAATTCTTCTGAAAGTAAGATTCACCTCATAAGTCTAAGCATGGCGACTTATTTAGATGAAGTTGCTTAAGAGCAGAGTGATCAATATAGGCAATGACATGATACTCAATTACGTAAGGTCTCAACTTTTCGAAACCAAATATCACAGTCAAAAATTCTTTCTCAGTGACAGTGTAGTTTAGCTAGGCATCATTCAAAGTGTGATTAGAATAATAAATGACATGAGACTTCCTATCAACACATTCCCTAACAACAACTCTAACAGCATAACTAGATCGCACATTAGATCAAAGGGTTCTTCCCAGATGAGAGGATGAAGAATGAGAGCAGAGGCCAAAGTTATTTAAGCTTGGTAAATGCCACATAACACAAGCAAAGTGGCACATGTTTTGCCAAAAGCTTCATTAAAGGCTTTGCTGTCTTACTAAAGTCCTTAATGAAACAACGATTGAAGTCATTGTGTCCATAAAAAGACCTCACTTCTTCACACAAGTGGAGGGGAAAAGATCAACTATCAAGTTAGGTGTAGCCTTATCAACTTCAATTCTATTGCTAGAAATAACATGGCCTAAGACTATCCCTTTTTTTCACTATAAAGTGATTTTTCTCCCAATTCAAAATCAAAATTTTCTCCTACCAGCTTTTCAACACTTTACTCATATTAGACAAACAATCATCAAAGGAAGACCCAAATATAGAATCGACATCTATAAAAATTTCCATGCACTATTAAACTAAATATTAGAAAATAGAAATAATGCACCTCTGATTACATAGTCCAAAAGGCATTCTTCTAAAGGCATATCCACCAAAAGGACATGTGAAAGTAGTCTTCTCATGATCCTTAGGAGCAATAGAGATCTGAGTATAGCCATAATATCCATTTAGAAAGCAATAAGATGAATGTACAACTAACCTTTCCAGCATCTGATTAACGAATAGAAGGGGGAAATGCTCTCTTCTAATTACAGAATTTAATTTTCTATAGTCAATACAAACACACGACTCAGATTGGACTCGAGGGCGAACCAACTCATTCTTGTCATTCCTGTAATAACCCAAACATAATTACCTTAGTGTTAATTTCAATTAAGAAAGTTGAGTGTCAGATTTCAATTCAACATTTGAAACATTTACGTAATTCAAGGCTAGGACAACAAAGTACCCTCAAAAGTAAATTTACAAAGTAGCCTCAAAAGTAGATTTAGCAATGCCTTGTATAAAGTCATTCAATACGGATAAATAAATGCAAATTAATGTATTTATGCAAATGATTGAAAGGCATAGTTATAAACTTGTTCAATGCTTTATATAAATTGCTTGCTTATGCTAAGTAAGTGAAATAATAAGGTGAATAACTATAATAAATAATAGCATAGAAATGTCTAAGATATTTTTTTTTTGAAAAATATGTGAGATTTGTTTTTGAAAAATTTCTAAAGATTTTTAGAAAAATAGCTAAGATTATTTTTTTGAAAAATATTTAAGATTTTTTGGAAAAATATCTGAGTTTTTTTGAAAATAAGTCAGATTTTTTAATAAAATATCCTAGACATTTAGGGGGTTCAAAACTTATATATAAGCCAACCCCCATCCCCTCCCCCCGCTTTCCACCAACACAATGCATCCTCTTTTCCTAGCTCCTTTCGCCAATAATTCAATAAGTGAAGCTACTTTCAGCATTATGGAACCATAAATAATTATTTTTGCAAGAAAAAGATATATCTTCTAGGTATGTTTACTGCCCAAACCTTCAGAAAATTGGCATATTTTTATACATGTCAAAATTTCAAATTGACAGTTATGTAATGGATCATTTTCAAGCATTCTTTTGCCATATATAATCAAGTGGACCCACCATCAATTATCAATTATCAGGGCTTACACCGTTCAGTTCACGAGCACATGCTCAAGTTAGCCTACCCGATCGGCCTAGTAGGTGCACACCAATTCAGTGATCGTATTGTATATGCGAGCTCATCAGTTTGGATTTCACCTTCAAATAATAGCCAGTAATATATTTAATATAATTCTCTCTCTCTGTGATCTTAAACTAAAGTAAATTCAAATACGGTCGCTTATTGAAAAATGAATTTTATTCTTTACAGTATATTGACATGCTCATGAGCTTTGCGTATTCAATACTTTAGCTACTCTCTCTTCTTCTGCACATATCTAAGCCTGTCAGGTGGGCAGAACGGTCACTGTTCAGACACCGTCAATCGCTAGCTGGACATCTTACCCCGTCGCCGCCAGCAGCCCATTCCCATTTGGCATCCTGCCGACGACGCATATTCTCCATCGGACAGACATTAGCTAGTTTGGTGGGTGTCCACAAGTGGAGTCCTAGTGAACTAGAACCTCGGTGCCCTGCACAACCTCATTGTGGCCACGGTCGCCCAAAACCTCGGTGCACCGGCAGTCGTTTTTTGGAGGCTTCCTTTCTCTCTCTCTCTTCAATTCCTTGAAATCCCAGGTGATTCCAAATCTGCTTCACTGAAGTCTGCTAATTTAAAATAGCACAATTTGATTTAATTTACTAATTTCTTCCTCTTCACTTGATCGGATTCAATTGTAAGTGTCTTCTTTTATTCTTGTCGATTGTTCAATTTTAGTTTCTAGCGATCTGCGAATGGATTTTGTGCCATCTTCCTATCATTGTTAGAGTGTCATTGTGTCTTCACAGTTAGGATCGATTCGGATTCTTATTTCTACTGGAATTGTTGTGATTTTGAGTGTGCTTTGGTTCAATGCGATTATTCATTTTGCCTATTGTGCGATTAGTCCCTCCCTGCTAATGCTAGAATTTAGTGCTTTTTGCTCTACTTACTCGGGTAATTAGATCTAATTTGATACTAAGAAACAAGCGCTGATTTGATATTTTCTTTATTCACTAGCCAAAGGTGTGTGCTTTTGGCGTTGAATTTCTGCATTTATTTGATATTTTCTTATAATGGTCTCTACTGACTTTATTATTTCTTGTCTTTGTTTATTTAGTGTATCTGTTTATTATCTTATTTAAGTAAGTAAGGTTTTTATTATTAAATTTTGTTTACTTTTCATTATATCTTTTATCTTTTATTTTTATTTGTTAGACCTTCTTTAAATATTTCTATTTTGTGGTTGGAGGGTAGTATTTCTAGTAGTTTTTGTAGTATTATATTATTACTATTATTATTATTATTATAATTATTGGTTATTAGTACTCTCTTAGTGGGAATAGTAATATTATCTTTCTTTAATGTGTTGTTGGGGACGTTAGTGTTGGTAGCTTAAGTTAGTGGCGAGCAATGTAGTAGCTTCAGCCAGTTCTCCAGGGGGAAAATGGAGTTAGGTGGGGTGTAGGGTTTCGAAAGGTGCGTTTAGCATCTTGGAATATTGGTTCACTTACTAGTAAGTCCATAGAATTAGTTAAATCTCTGCATAGACGTAGGATTGGCATAGCCTGTGTTCAAGAGACTAAGTGAGTGGGGGCTAAGGCTAGAGAAGTTGATGGATATAAGCTGTGGTATTCGGGGTCAAACAAAGCTAGGAATGGAGTTGGTATTTTGTTGGTTAAGGAGTTGGTTGACTTTGTTGTTGAAGCAAGGCATAACAGTGATCGAATTATGGCCATCAAAGTGGTGGTGGGATTAGAAATCCTAAATGTGGTTAGTGTTTATACACCTCAAACAGGTTTGCCGAACGATATTAAGAAGCAGTTTTGGGAGGATTTGGATATAGTTATTGAGGATGTATCTCAGAGCGAGAAACTTTTCATAGGAGGAGACTTTATCGGCCATGTTGGTGTTGAAGCAGGCAAGTATGATATGACTCACGGAGGTTTCAGTTATGGGGAGAGAAATAATGGAGGAGTTTCTATTCTGGACTTTGCAGTTGCCAGTGAATTATGGATGGTAAACTCCTTTTTTAAGAAGAAGGAGGATCATTTGGTGACCTTTAAGAGTAGTTCCATAAATACCCAAATTGATTACTTCCTGACTAGGGCGAATAATAGGAGGCTATGTAAGGATTGTAAGGTAATACCTAGTGAATATTTAGGAACTCAGCATGGATTGCTAGTGTTGGATGTGGAGCTCAAATGTCCAAAGTGGAAGACGAGAAGTGTTGGGGAACCTAGAGTTAAGTGATGGAATCTTACTAAGGAGAATGCTATGAAATTAGCAGAGAGGATTACTGAAGAAGGAGCTTAGAGGCAGGTAGAGGATGCAGATACAATGTGGGAGGCAATGGCATAATGTATTCGATGGTCGGGTAAGGAAATCCTAGGTACTTCTAGGAGAGGTGGTAGCGGAATGAAAGGAGCCTAGTGGTGGAACGAAGAGATAAAGGAGAAAGTCAACAAGAAAAAACAGGCATATGCTGCTTTCGTGAACAGCGAAATGGATGAAGAGAAAGAGACTAGTAGAGTTAGATATAAGGCTGTAAAAAAGGTATCCAAGAAAGCTGTTGCTATAGCTAAGAACATGGCTTATGATAGGTTATATCAAAAACTAAGGACCACGGAAGGTGAGAAGGAAGACTTTAAACTGGCAAAGGCAAGGGAAAGAAAAACAAGGGAGTTGGGTGTTGTGGGGTGCATCAAAGATGAAAATGATAAGATGTTGTCTGAGAATGCAGAAATCAAGTTGAGATAGAAAAGGTACCCGAAACTCCTTAATGATGAAGTGATGGAAGATTTTCCAAGTAGGGAAAGAGATAGCGGTGAGAATCTACTTGACCCCCAATTGGGTGAACTTATCAGTAAGGATGAGATTAAAGAGATCTTGAAGAAAATCTCTAATGGAAAAGTAGAGGGACCAGATTAAATACCGGTGGAAGTATGGAAGTGTTTGAATGAAGAGGGATCGAAGTGGCTAGCAGAGCTTTTCAATGTTATTTATAGGACTACTAAGATGCCCAGAGAATGGAGGTTTAGTACTATCATCCCATTATACAAGAACAAAGGGGATATTCAAGATTGTAATAATTATAGGGGTATAAAGTTGCTCAGTCACATTATAAAGTTGTGAGAAAGGGTGATTGAGAGAAGGCTGCGGAAGGATATTTTGATATCTGAGAACCAATTTGGTTTTATACCGGGCAGATCAACCACAGAGGCAATTTACCTTCTTAAAAGACTCATGGGATTGTACAGAGATAGAAAGGTAGATCTGCATATGGTGTTCATTGATTTGAAAAAAGCATATAATAGAGTTTCACGTGAAGTGTGGTGGAATGCTTGGAAAAGAAAGGAGTGTCTCCTTTGTGCGTTCGACCTATTAAGGATATGTATGTGGGAGGGAGGACGAATGTTAGGATACCAGGAGGGATTACGAATGACTTCTTTGTTGGTATAGGCCTACATCAGGGCTCTGCTTTAAGTCCGTTCCTTTTCACTCTAGTTATGGTTGAACTTACAACGGATTCAAGATGGGTTACCATAGTGTATGTTATTTGCATATGACATTGTTCTTATTGATGTAACCAGAGAGGGAGTTAACGATAAGTTGGAGCAATGGAGACATACACTAGAGTCTAGAGGTTTTAGAGTAAGACATTGCTACTTTAGTGGTAGGGAAGATGGGAGGAGAGAAGTCACCATTGAGGGGATTACAATACCAAAGGTCGAGAAGTTTAAATATCTAGGCTCGATCATTCAGCAGAACGGGGATATTAACGAAGATATTAACCAGCGCATAAAAGCGGATTGAATTAAATGGAAATACGCTTCAGGTGTGTTGTGTGATAAGAGAATGCATGTAGGACTAAAAAGGCAAGATCTACCGTATGGGAGTTAGACCTGTTGTGTTGCATGGTCTAGAGTGTTGGCCTATAAAAAAAACACAAGTCCAAAAGTTAATTGTAGTAGAGATGAGGATGATTAGATGAATTTGTGGTTATACGAGAATGGATAAAATTAGTAATGGAATAATTAGAGACTTAGTCAAAGTAGCTCATATCGAAGATAAGATGAGGGAAACAATACTCAAATGGTTCGACTATGTGAAAAGAAGAAGTGTGGACGCTCTAGTGAGGAGATGTGAGATGATTAATATCCCTGAAAGGAAAAGAGGGAGGCGATGACGAAAGAAGAGTTTGGACGAGGTGATTACAAAGGACTTAAAAGTTGTCGGAATGATGGAGGATATGACTCAGGATAAGAGACTATGATAGGATAAGATTAAGATCTTAGATCGCAGAGCGGTGGCTTCATAGTCTTCCTTCGATTGCGGTAGGGTAGGTTTGGTTGTTGTCTTTCGGATGTTGTGTTTGAATGCAGATAGTACTTGTAGCTGGGAAGAAACACTGTTTGCATTCGTCTGTTGGCTAAGGTATGCTACCTTCCTCTGCTTTGTTGCACTAATATTTATATAGTTACTACCCCTGATTTATTAGTACTCCTTAGTTCAATTCTACGATGCTTTTTCTTAGTTTTGCTCTACAAAATGTGTTCACAGTATCCTTCTTCGATAAAATGATTTCCACAAAATCCTTCTCCTATAAAATGTTTTCATAAAATCTTGTTTTGTGGGTCTCTTGGAATCAGCCTCTCAATGGACAGCCATGCCGGTTGAGGTAAGGTTGCCTATATTTAGATCTCCCCAGACCCCACGAAAGCGGGACCCACACTTAGAGGTGGTATTGTTGTGTTCTTTACAGTATAGGGGTGAACGTACTGAGCATTGGCTTGCCCATCGAACATTTTGTGCTTTCATGTTTTAGGTTGAGCATTTGAAAAGTTATGCATTGGGCATTGCAAGTGAAACAAGCTATTATTCAGTTTGATCTAGCCAAGCTCACAGTAACATCTTTCTAAGTCTTAGGGTGCCTGCAAATATGTAGCTAGGTTATTGAACCGTCATTTAGGCTCAAGCATGCGTACTTTACACGTCGCTTACATTATATGTACTATAAGATACTATTACGTTGGTGTTGACTGATTAGTTAAGCCTTTATCCTTCTCAGAATGGTGGTAATGTGTTAAGCCAAAAATCATACATTTTTTTAATAATTATTTTTATTATATTATATATATTATTTCGTCTAATTTATTTTATTTTATATANNNTTCAGGTTAAGCATTAATAACATAAAAAGGGAAGAGAAGACATCAAAGTTCAGGTTTCACACGCTTGATTATAAAGACGGTCCAAAATTAATAATTTATGGAAAATATTATTTCCATAATTATTTAATTGGGCCAGGGTTTCAAGAGTTGGAGAAGAGTTAGAAGTCTTGAAGGAGAAGAAGTCTAAGGAAGAAAGGAAGAAGGAAACCCTATTCACTAACCCTAATCTCTATGACTATAAAATATATACCAAGCCACGGCCAAGGCCATCTCACCTCATAAACACCCACGCGTCACTTCAATCATCCCTCATCACACCTTCATTCAACCTCCACCTTCACGCCTCCTATTTCTCCTCATCATATACCATCTCCTACACACCACATCTCACCAAGCCCACGCCTTCATCATTCTTCCATTGATCATCACGATTAACATAAATCATCATCATCATCGTGGCTCATCACCAACACCATAACAATTCGTATTGTGCTGCCTTTCTATTTTCATTTTTTCCCTTTTTTGTGTGTTTAGTTTAGTGTAAACATGGAAGCTTTGGTTAATTGTTATGATTTTATTTTTAATATGAGTGAGTAATTTTCTTGTGCTTAGTGTAATCTATTTGAAGCCATGCTAAATTAATTATTTTGAAACAATTTTCATGCTTTATTGTCTAGTTGATTTTGATTCATGATTCTATAGCGATTAGCATTTATCGTTCATGATATTCGTGTTAGATTAATTAGAATGCATTCTAATTAGTTTAATACGAATTCATATAATAGTTTACAAGACTATAATACATAAAAGTTATCGTCTTTTAAGCACTAGTATCACCCTAATTAATCATAGATGGCTCAAACCCATCTCTTTTGATTAGGTAATTGTTATAGATCTTTGTTAAATTAATTTGCTGGTAAATTGGTTGCAATGCGCTAGATGATGTTTTTCTAATACGTAATGCCCTAGTTTGATTAAATTCTTACGCTAGTGTAAGGATTATTAAAACTAGTAGGGTTTATATTAGGGCTGGACTAAAGATCCGCTGGTGGGTGTCTTCTACAATTTAACTTATGGATAAAAATCGACTTGTGTGTTAATGATAAATATTAATTTGCATGGTGGATATAGATTCTGCTAAGCAATTTTCACAAATTTGACAACTTTTGATATATAAATTCTATTACACCCCCCAAAGAGTAGTCTTTTAGGAGTGTCTTGGTGATCTTAGATAGGT
>NCQT01098329.1:3157-15179 GCA_002740465.1 Stenocereus thurberi
GCTTTTTTACCAACAGCAACAATCAATTTAGTTGAAAGGTAAGTGGGATAAAAGACAGTACAGTAAAAGTTATCTGTCAAAAATTTTGCTACTAAAAGAAGGTCATATTTAAAATCTGGCACAAACAGGACATTATGGAGGTTCAAAGAAGGGAATAGTTATATGTCACCTACAAGTGTAACAGGTTTGATAGATCCATCTAGTAGGGTCACATGAATAAGGGAGGGAAGAGTGGAAGTGTTAGAAAAAAGGCTAAAATCAAATGTCATGTGGTCACTAGCCCCTGTATCAATGATCCACGAACCTTGACCACTATTTAACACAGCACAACTAATAGGAGAGTGAGAGCTAATACCTGTAAAATGAGCAAAAGCACCAGTGTCATTGGGCTGAATACCTGTACCCTGTTGTCCCTTGACCAACCTCATCATTTCTTAGGCAAGAGCTTGCACAAGATTGTTATCAACCTTTCCATACCCTGCTATAGGTAATTCTTGTGAGTCATGGACATGATCAAGAGGACTATCATTTGTGAGAGCTGGCTAAGTGAGCAGCAACCCTACTAATCCTTCTTGGTCTAGTGCTATTATCTTTAGGACCTTGATACCAATCAGGATATCCAATGATTTTGAAACATTGATCACTAGTGTGACCTGTTCTTTGACAGTGGTCACATAATCTATTTCCTGTTATCTTGAAATCTTTCCTGCCCCTTGCTTCTCCTTTTACAGCAAGGGCATTGTCATTGAATCTGCATCTTCAAAGGAATTAATGCCAATCCTTATGACATTAGCTGCAACTTCTCTATTTGCTGTCATATTTCCAGTGACATTTCTCTGGGTTTGAACCTGTTAGATCATGGAGTAAGTCCTATTGACATTAGGCAATGGATCCAACAATAAGATCTGACCTCTAATAGCCTCATAATTTTCATTTAAATGCATCAAGAAATGCATTAACCTTTGTCTTTCTGCTATTTCCATGGTTTTCTTGATAGCTTTACAAGCAGTGGCACAAGCATAAATAGGAATCTCAGACATGTCATCTAGTTCATCCCATAGTCGTTTCATCTTAGTGTAATAGATTGCCACAGAATCATTTCCTTGATATAGTTCTGAAATTTCTTTCTCTAATTGATAGAGCAGAGGACCATTACTTTGGCCAAAGCTATCAGTGAGTTCACCCCAAAGTTGGGCAGCAAAATTGACATAAAGAAATGCTTCAGCTAAATCACTGGCCATGGAATTTAGTAGCCAGCTAACGACCATATTATCACACCTAATCCATTGATTATAATATTGTGATTCTACAGTAGGTCTAGCATAAGATCCATCAATAAAACCAAGTTTGGTTTTGGTTTTCAATGCTATTTTCATTGCACGACTCCATTTCTGAAAATTTGAACCATTCAATTTAGCATTAACAAGTTGCATACCTGGAAAGTCAGAACTAGATAGGTAAAGAGGATCACTTTTGTAATTCTCATGATGCCTTCTCTGTTCGGAATCATTTGAATCTGAATTTTCTGGATCTGGAGATGCCATTAATGATAAAGAACCAGAACTAATTGATCTATCCTGATGCAAGTGATGTAAGCTGGATCAATTATTGATACAAAACAATCGATCGATTAGAAAAAAAAAATTGCGTTTGTTTTGATGAAGCTTGATCAGCTAAGGGTGTAAATCAACCAATCGAAAAGAAGGGAAAGGAAAATGCGAAGATGAGATCATAACCTAGATGCTCTGATATCATGTTAAGCTTTGCTTCTGGGCCGGTGTCTGCTTTCCCTTAAGATGGATTTGTCCTACCTGGTAGCCCACCTGTGTCAGCTCCTATCATTGCTGGACCTGAACTGGTGCCTTCCCTAGCCCCTCCTAGCCCGCACCCTCAGCCCAACCCACTTCCCTCATCTGGCCCATTTTCTCATCGAGCAGAGGCCTCCCCTCCCCATCGGGTTCTTCTGGACCCTCGCCGGTTGCCCCATCTTTGTCTTCTGTTGGGTTAGCTTGTTGTCTCTTCTTCCTTAGCCCGTTCCACTACTATAACTACTAGTCATGCTAACCGTCATCCGATGCAAACTCGTGTTAAGCTTGGCAATGTCAAGCTTCGCACCATTTTGTCTCTTGCCTCATCTCTTGCCGAACTTAAGCCCACCACCTTCTCTAAAGCCTCCAAACATCCTAGGTGCATTGATGCTATGATCGAGGAATACCTTACCCTTCTTGCCAATGATACTTGGGACTTGGTGGCACCTCCTTTCGACCAAAACATTGTTGGATGTAAATGGGTTTATAAAATAAAGTATTATTCAGATGGCACCATTGAGAGGTACAAGGCTTGGTTAGTGGCGCAAGGCTGTCATTAACAAGCAGGTATTAACTACCATGAGACATTCAATCCCATCATCAAACCGGTTACTGCTCTTCTTCTTTTATCGCTAGCTGTTTTTAATTGGTGCATTCATCAGTTAAATGTCAAGAACGCTTTCTTCCATGGCAATCTAGATGAAAAGGTTTACGTGAAACAACCCCCTGGGTTTGTTAACTCGGGTTTTCCAGGGCATGTCTGTAAACTCAAAAAGGCCATATATGGGTTGAAACAAGCCCCTCGGGCTTGGTTTCATCGCTTCAGTAGCTTTCTTTTCTCTCAGGGTTCTGTTTTTAGTCATGCTGATTCTTCTATGTTTGTTGCTCGCACAGACAAACACATTTTGGTTCTCCTACTTTATGTTGATGACATTGCTCTTACAGGCGATTCTGACACTATGCTCCAAAATTTATTACTCGTCTTGGGGCTTTTCTTGTCTCAGCAGAAGTATGTCTTTGATCTTCTTCATATATTTCAGCTTCACACCTGCAAACCTGTTAGAAACCTTTCTGCTGCCTGAACCTTCCTATCCCTCTCAAATGGTGAGTTACTTGCAGATCCCTCTCAGTAGAGGAGTATGGTAGACGCTTTCCAATACTTGACTATGATCTGACCTGATATTGCATATGGAGTACATATTGTTTCTTAGTTTATGCATGCTCCCTACACTACTCACCTGCACGCTGTGAAGCGTATTTTTCGATATTTGCAAGGTTCTGTGGAGCATAGACTATGATCCAACCTACATGCTCCCCTAATCTTGTTGCCGCTTATTCTGATGCTAATTGGGCTGGCTGCAAGGACGCCTGTTGCTCTACCACTGGTTATACGGTCTTTCTTCATGCCAACCTCATTGCCTGGTGTTCCAAGAAGCAACCCATTGTTTCTAAGTCATCTACTAAGGCTGAGTACCGTGCTATTGGTTATACAATTGCTGAGACCATATGGATCTGTAAGCTTCACAATGACCTTGGTGTTACTCTTTCTACCCCTATTCGCCTCTATTGTGACAACCTTAGTGCTACCTACATGTCTACCAATCCCATACAAAACGATCGTAACAAGCACATTGATTTCGACTATCACTTTGTTCGTGAGTGGGTTGCTGATGGAGATTTGATATTTCGTTATATTCCTAATCGGTTACAAACTGCTGATATCTTCACTAAAGGCTTATCTTCTAAGCAGTTTTTATTACATAGAGACAACTTGTCCATGCACCCTCCCGATCAAATTGAGGGGGTGTAATAGAGTATATCGAGGGATATAAATGTAATTTTACTTATATTATTTCATTATATATACAATGTCAGGCTCCTAGGTTTGGGTAAGCCATTCTCTCACTAAATCTCATAGTTGACATAGGATAAAGTTTGCAAACTCAAAACTAACTGGCTTAGGTTTATGAAAATGGAAGTAGTTAATCCGACCTTTTAGTGCAAGTTAGCTTGGAAGATATTACATGAGAGTTAAGAGTCCATTGACAACTGTTATAACGATTAAATTTTCAAGGAACACCTTGCTGGAATGTGAATGTAATGCAAGTGATTCTCCAGTTTGAGAAAGTATATTGAGATATAGAGCCATACTTTAAAAAGGGATCTAATGGAAGGTAGGGAATGAAGATCAAATTAGTTTTTGGTAGAACAATTTAGCAGATAGTGACAACCTTGTGGCGTTACTATATTTGGATGGCTTGACATTAGCAGCCCTCTTTGTATAGTTACTGAGTTTATTACAGGAAACAAAAAACTTGTGATGTTAATAAACATAGAGGAGTTCTAAATTATAATGGAGTATTACAAGATTCTAAGAATAGCTTTAGCTCATTTGGATCTAGAGGACTCATTCTATTGGGGCTTTACAAGATCATGTCAATTCAGCAATAAGTTAGCAACATATGCAGCCCATAATAATGTTGACATTAATAAAGTTGTTTGGTCTTATAAATGGATTTCAAATTTGGATGTTAAGCCAAAAATAAAAACTTTCTTATGAAAACATTTCCATAATGATTTGCGATGTTTGGTAATCTTGTGAAGAGAAATCCATCCATCTTATCCATTTTGTAGTGATGATATAGAGACTAATGATCGTGTATTTTGGGAATGTCCCTATATTACAAGGGTTTGGGATTTACCTAAACAAGATAATGGATACAACTTTGTACTTCTTATCATGATATCATTGTTCTAGTTAGATACTATAAATAATAGGTGAAGTCACAATCGCGACAATATTAGGAAAGTTGTTTACTATTATGGAGTAATGGGATTAAAAATGAAGTAGTATATCATAATGATTTTTTAATTCCTTGAAAATATTGATTAAAGCCCAAAAACCTTTTGCAAGGTGGCAAATCCAAACTTGCATGTCAGCTGAATCCTTTTCTAAGTAAAAATCACCGTAGCTCCACCTCTTTCTTGTGAAGTGGAACCCCCCCATAAAGGATACGTCCAAATCAACTTTGATGGATCCTTCACACATGCGACTCAGCGGTCGGAGGTTTCATTATCAAAGATTGGGTGGTTAAGTTCAACAAGGTGGGACTGGCACACTATGAATTCATATGTATTCTAGTAGCGGAGACACATGCTTTTAGAGATGGTGTGCAAGCTAGTAGCAATTCAAGTTCATTTAAGAAAAATCATCACTGAAGGGGATAACATCATAGTTATTCAAGTACTTAGAGGGCAATCTATTATTCCCTGGCAAATTGCAACTATTTTTGATGATATTTTGAGGCTTTTAAGTATGGCATATTATCACATCATTGCTCATATTTATTGAGAAGCAAAGATGATGATAGATTGACTATCAAATTTGTGCACTTGCTCACCTTAACTTGCTCCTGTAATTCTTGATCCTCTTTTGTGCTTAATTCTATGTTGTATGTTGATTTAGTTGGAGGCGCTCTTATGAAAAGATTCATCTAACTTATTTTCCACTTATACTTGTTCCCCCCCAAAAAAAAAAGTCTTTGTTTATATTTTTTTGGTCTTAGATCCTTTATTTTCACGGAGTTCAACTATTATTAGTCCATAAGAGATAAGATTTTTTATTATAAATTTCTATTGGGTTTTGAATGCATAAAATTAGAAAATTATAAAGAATGTAATAAAAGAAACAAAAAGACTGACACAAGAAAATTTAAAAGAAACTTATACTTGCACTATTTCAAGATAATATACAAACAATTCTCCTTGTTTAGAAGTACTAGTTACTAGAAACATATGAACATGTCCTTCCTACACCCCCACTTGAGTGTGTCTTCTTGCAGCTAATTACGAGTTGCTTCACATATACACTCACCCACTTTTAACAGGCTCTGTCTTGATTTTTTCTGGTGGTGTCTTTTAGCCTTTTTGAACCCACCAAGTCCCCTCTTGGTGTTTTCCCCTTTTTTTCTGCCCTGATGGTGTGCACCGACCCTATTCCCCCAGCATCCACTCTCCCTCTCATTTATAGAAGAGTGCCTCACTAGCTTTTAGGAAGCTTTCTCCTTCCTCTGGCTTCCCAAGCCGACCCATTAATGGCCTTGGACTCCCTTCATCCACTCAACGGCCTATTAATGCAAGCTTTGACTCCCTTGCGTATCTTGCATTAGTTTCTCCGTCCATTTATGGAGCACACTAATAACCAAATGCAATGCCTGCATTGTGCAAATGCTAGCCAAATTTCAACCTTATTACTCCTTTGTCACAACTTGCCATGCAACTTGCATCTTTTTCTTATCCTTTATTTTTCCTTCTTTTTTCTTCAATTCATTTTAATAGATCCCAATAATTTCTCTGTTTGCAAGAGTTAAATTTGAAACTTTAATTAGAATAAACAAGTATTTAACCACTTAACTGAGTTTGTATTGATAATCCTGCATTTCTTTTGAGTACAACATAAATCAAATGATTAACAAACAAGTTAAAAACTATGGAATGACAAGCCAATATTTTCATAACCCAAAAGAGAAAGCATACTGGGTTAGTTCTTATTGCGTTGTTAAATTAAGTGAAAAAAATCTTATAATGATTAAAATTAATGATGCTTTCATATGGGTCTGAGCTCTTGCTTATGCGCTCCTCTGATGGTTCAATATAATTTTTGCAATTTCATTCATTTTTTAATGAAACAACAACTTCGAGTATAGATCCCACTTTCTTGGAGTTTGAGGAGATCTAGATATTTACAATCTTACCTCCTCAAATATCTTTGCCCACAAAGAGGTTGATTCCTAGAGACCCACATAAATTTATAGTTTTCTTTATTTTCGCTAGACACATGGTAGTATAAAAGAAATACTTAAATAGCATAATAGCATAAAAGCACACAAATATCATAGGAGAGGTATGTAATATACCTTAACTAATCGGCATTGGAATGCTAATACCTCTTTTGAGAGCATGGTAATACTAACATTCAAAAAACACTATAAACGCTAGTTAAAAAAATAGAAAGTACCAAACTCAACATTTTCCAACCATTCTGCAACCGTAAAAATGCCCCGAAGCTAGCTATTTATGGTCCACAACCTTAATCACAGACCTCCACATACTCCTATCATGAGCCATGACCTCTATTAGTAGTAAAGATTTCAAATTATGCATAATATCACCTATTTCTAGCTTTTCTTAGGTCATTCTCTGCCTCTCCTATATTCCTGAAGATAAATCATCTCATATCTTCTCATAGATGCATCCTTACTCCTCTTTACATGACCAAACCATCTAAGTTTAATCTCACTCATCTTATTGTCTGTGGGTACCACTTTAACTTTGTTTCTAATCTCCTCGTTGCTAATCCTATCCACTCTCATGTGGCCTCATATCCATTGATTCATCTTCTTCTCTACTACCAACAACCTTTGGACTGTGGACCCTCTTAGTGCCCAACATTTAGAGCCATACAACAGTGGTGGTCTAATTATCATGTGATAAATTTTACCTTTTAATCCAACCAGTGTCTTTTTATCACACAACACTCCTGAAGCATTCTTTCATTTTTGTCACCCCACTTTCATATAGTGGTTAATGCCTTCATCAATATCCCTTTTCTATTCAATGATCGAGCCCAGATATTTAAAATTCTCAACCCTTGGTATTGCTATCCCATCAATGGTGACTTCTCCACAACTCTCTGATCTTCTCCTCCACTGAAACTGCGCTTTAAATATTCAATTTTTGATCTGTTTATTTTAAAACCTCTAGACTCTAAGGTATGTCTCTATCGCTCTAACTTATGTTGACTCCATCTTTGGTCTTAGCAATAAGAACAATATCATCCATAAATAGTATACACTGTGGTGTCTCATTTTGGATACCAGACTTAGAGGTAGGGAAACATGTGTATCAAGTTTTCCAAGCCCAAGAGTTAGAGTTCCTATGTGGCTTACTAAATAGGGCATACTTAGATCCATATTTACATCTTATAGGTTAGGCCAACAAATTGTTAGGCTCTTCAAGGATTTTCCAAATCAGTTTACACTGAAAGGTAAGATTTAATAACTTTAGTTTTGTGAAAATCAATCACTCCTCTAGTCTTAGGTTGAAAAATTTTATACAAGCTATCATAGGTATTCCTTTGAAAGTTGAGCTTTCCTAAAGTAATTTTGTATTAATTCTATCGAGGCCATTACAAGTGTAGTGAGGCAATTTAAAAAGCACTGCACAGCATGAGCTGATAAAAATTCGAGATGGGACTAAATTAAAACATATCTTCCAGCTTTTGACAGAAAATTAGCTTTCCACAAACTAAATTTTTGGTTAGTTCTTTCCATCAAATGGGCAAATTGAGGGATTTTCTTTCTTCGATTGATGGAATGACAACCCAAGTACTTCCCCATGGTTTCTATGGTAGGAATATGGAACATATATAGCTGAAGCTATTTCCCTGCATAAGACATTCTCTGGAAAGATCATAGAAGACTTATGGAAATAAATAAGTTGACGAGAAAAACCACAAAAGTGATCATATCATTTTTAAATTGCAAAAAGATTACGCCTTAGCCTTGCAAAAAAAAGATTGTCATCAACAAAAAAAAGACATGAAATCAAGGAGCCTCTGGGTCAAATCTTGACCCCAATGTCATTCTTTTTAATTAACCTACTTTGAATAAGTTTGGTAGTCAACACCTCCATACATAAAAGGAATAAGTATGGAGATAGTGTGTCACCTTATCTAAGACCCCTAGTTGGCTTGATAAACCCAATGGGTTGGTCATTGACAAGAATAGAAAAAGTCGCAGTAGAAATGCATTTCTTAATCCAATTTATCCATTTGGATGGAAGCCCAGTGCAGTTAAAAAGAAATTCTCACTCTACTCGATCATTGGTTTTTTTTCCATATCCAGTTTAAGGGCAACTTAAGTTGTTTTGCCTTTATGTCCTTAAATTTGTTCATAATTTCATGTGTTAACGAAATATTGTTATGAATTTGTCGAGTTGGCAGAAAAGCACTTCATGTGTTAACAAATATTGTCATGAATTTGTCGAGTTGGCACAAAATCACTTTGCAAAGGCGAAACAAGCTATTCTAGATAGGGGTATAATCGGTTGATTAACACCTTGGCAATGATCTTATAAAGCGTGTTCCTCAGATTAATAGGTTTGAAATAAGTGGTCAAATGAAGATATTAGCTTTATTCGGGATAAATTTGTTAATGATTTCAAAGACCACTTCATGAGTGACCCAAATAGAATAAAGACGCCTCTTATATTGCAAGAGAGGCTCCCTTCTGACCAAACTAATTACACTTGGGGACTTTTCTGTTTTTAGGTTCCTTGCCATGAATTGTGCTACTTCACAACAAGAAAGGCAATCTGGTATCCCAAGTCACATGAAGAAATACCAAAAATGAATAATTTCATCTAGTCATTAGAAAATATCTATCAACAATAAACAAGCAGCACACTTTATTCTGCAGTCTGTAAATAGCATTTTTGGATCTCATGAAAGTCATACCAAGTAAAATTCTGACATAGTTCATCATGTATCCCTAAAATCTTGTTTGCCAATTCTAGGATACTGGAGAATTTTCAAAGAAGAACATGGCGAGTGAAGATGCTAAGTTTCCACCACTGCACCAAGATACTCAGCCTGGGAAACTGTACCTGGTGAACCATCAGGCACTAACTGTCAACCTTCAATATGAGACTTCCAATAAGCTTCCTTTATGGTTGCTTCTATAAACCCTATTATTGTTAGTACATAGTTCAATATGATGGACACAAATATCAGTTTGTCACAAATAAACTCAATGCCTAACTAACCAACAATTATTAGTCAATTAGTAAATTTGTAGTTTATGTTCTTGGGATTTGGAACCATGCATGTACCACTTTGTGGTGAGAAATGTTAGCATAAACAGATTGCTATATTATGAATCCAGCTGATAATAGTTTATAAAATTGGTAGATGGTGCCTTGGTCTAATTGTTAAACTTCGGGAACTAGGTACATAATTAGGTCATAAGTCTAATCTTTATTCATCCATCTCCTTTGTATTATAATTGTATTATAACATTATGTTTGTGGCTTTGTGGCTCATTTGAAAAAAATAAATGAAAATAATGTTGTATGAATGGTACTATATATTTAACTGTTCAAAGATTATGGGTTATACCATAGGTTAGTAACAACCTCATTTGCTTTTTCACATTGCAATAATGAACTAATATGTATTCCTCCGTGCAATGCACATAAATAACTTTTGAGTTTTTGTATATGGCAAACGTATATATAAAATAGTAAATCATCTAACATACCATGTGATGTACAACAAATGTTCAATTTTTTTAATTAATAGTTTTCAAATTTTGAGTGATATGTGCCAAAAAATTAGGATGTTTGGTTTTGCTTTCCTATACCCATAACATGCATGAAAAATTTTGAGTCTTTATGATCGGAATAACCATATGTAAATGCATGGTAAATTATATTCGTAATTCAAGTAATCTGTGAAAAAATATGTTAAGCCTCCATAGAAAAAAGTACAATAGTTTTTTTAAAAAAAAATTAAGTGGAAAACCACACTCCTAGAAATATTTGTGAATACATAAAAAAAGAAACATCAATTTATAATATTTTAAACTAATTGTGAATTTTTCGCTACTCTTTTAAAGTTAATTGGGTACAATAGTTTACGTAATTCATGAATGATTTCTTTTTCATCTAATAAATTATTTGTGGTAACATCACGTGGGTGTTGTTGTAGTAGTATTAGTGATAGTAGTGGTGGTAGTAATAAAATAATATAATAGAAATTAGAGACATCTTTTTTTTTGTGATAACCGTGTATTTATAGTAAAAGGATACATAACTATCACATAATGTATCTAATATCTCTAATATTCCATATTTATAATCGCAAAAGATTTTTTATAATTTATTATTTTAATTAAGAATAATAATTTATGCAATTTGAAATTAGGTTTGGGATCAGGATAGGAAAAGTCCAAATCTTTAAAATGTGACATGTAACATATGTCACATTTGGGAGGTTTTGTTTCGATATATATATATATATATATATATATATATACACACACACACACACTAGTATAGACCTGTGGTTTGCACAGTGGGTTTAGAAAATGGGCAATAAGTTGTTTAGGAAATATACATAATTGATATCATTATTTAGAAAAGATAAGACAAATAAGTTGCTTGGTGAGTCATGTCGTCATAAGCAAAAATAAATTGTTATGATAAAAATTTAATAAGCATAGTTACTATTTTATATATTTTTTAAATCTTTTTTCTTGTAAAGGACTTTCATCTTGAAGCTATCCCAATATGTACTTACACGACATCAAAATTAGTCATTCCTGATGTGCTTAGGTTCCTCCTTTTGAAATATTGAAGTCAGATGGCCTTGTGTTGGAAAATATGTCTTCAAATTCTTCTTTAGATAGCATATCTCCCCAAATTTAGTCTTCTATTTAAATCATGAGTCAAAACACATATGAGTTGTTGTAGATTGAGGACTATAGATCCAGTTAAATAGCACAATTTGAACTAAGTAAATTTTATTTTTTGGAAAGGGGGGCCATGGAAATAGTGGAGGGATTTAGAAAAACCATAAAAATTATCATATGCAGCAGCCGGGCTATTGATTTCAAACTACCTAACGACTTGTTCCATCGTAGAAGAAAAGAAAATGAGTTAGCAAAAACATGCATGTATATGTAGAAAGTTACTCTAGTTAAATCATGAAAACATAATTAGGTGCAAAATATTACCAACAGAGTTCTAATCGTCTCGTTAATTAATTCATAACTTAAAAACCCAAAATAGTGTTCCAATTTTGACCATTTGATTAGTTAACCTAGAATGGGGATATTTTGTTTCTTAAAATCAGAAGGACCCATCAAAATCGCAGTTAGCACTTGGTTTTCAATAAAAAACCTAAGAAATTAAAATTTTCTATGACCTCATCATCTGATTTGTGTCTTAAGTTAACTATATGCCATGATTAATGGTGTGGATTTTATGTTCAGTTTTAAAACCCTTTTTACTTGCAAGTACGCAAGATCAATTGTAAACTAGCATGTATAGGGTATTAATCCCATGAGAAACAATAGCAATTTCAAATTTAATTTTTTCAATTAATTAGACGAATGATTCACGGGAGGAGTTCAGTTATCAAACAAATTAAAGAA
>NCQT01098345.1:0-11292 GCA_002740465.1 Stenocereus thurberi
ATCATAATTGAATTTAGCGATCAAACGTTTTAATTGTTTCTAAATTCGTATTCAACCTTTGATATATAATAAGGAAAATATAAAACTAACTCCAGGCTGTGTAAACATTACGTTACTCAATTTAATCAACAATTTCAAATGATTTAAATTGTTAAACCATTTAGCTAAACACTCAGTTGAGTCGTACCTTAGTTTAAAAGGTGTGTGTAAACAACATAGTCATTTTCAGAATCATTTTAAACCATTTTCGATTTCAGTAATTCAATAGAATCATTTTCAAAATAATTTTAGTTTCAGTAATTCAGCAGAATCACTTCAAAATGCACACAAAAGCTTATTTCGACAACTGAAAATAAATCAACAAACTAAGCTTCGTCCTTACAGTACCTACCACAAACAATCGTCAAAATCCACTCAACATTTTAGCCCAAACATTAGCTGCATAATTCAGCTTTAATTCAACATCTCCTTCATTCAATTTTCCTAATCCAGCAATTTGGGATTTTCTGAATTATCATGCAACCACATTATCAGCTATACATACTCAAAAATCAGCATAACCACAAGGCTAAAAAGTTTAAATTAAGGTTAATAGCATTTAGTTCCGATTCAGTAGTTTCAGGAGTCACGTTCTAACATGCAATGGTTGTTTAACTCAAGATAATTTCTCAAATTATAATTCTAACTTAGTTCATCCCAAAAATCAGCATATTACAAACCAATTTCACAATCAAATACATGCAATTTATGGAGCAAAACCATTCATCCAAAAACATCGAAAAACTTGGCAAAATTAATAGTAATTAGGGAATCGAGAATCATCACCTTGCTCTAAGCTTAAGGACCTAATATAGCATTTGATCTAGGCAATTTGAGGCTAGGTTCGAGTCCCTCCTCATTATTTTGCACCTCTCATGGCTCATGCTACACCAGTGCTCGGTTTTTTCCTCCTTGGGGTGGTGTTGCTATGCTGCTCAGTGCTCAGCCCACTCGCATGCCCTCGCGTCTCCCTCTTTCTCTATCTTTCGAGGTGGTGTGTGAGTTAGCCGATGAGGTGCGACCGGCAGTTGATTCGCCAAGGTGTTGCAACCACTCCGCCGCGCGTGCCTCTTTCTCGGGGTCTCTTTCTCTCTGTTGCGGGTTGGGGTTGCGGGGTTCTTAGTAACAGAACCCCACTCACGCTACCTTCGTGAAAGAAGAAGAGGTCTCAGCCCCCTTTTGCATTCTTTTTCTTTTTTTTTTTGGTTTTGGTTGTTTAATGTTGCCTATCAAACCAAGTTCAATCCCAAATTATCTAATCTTGCTCAATCTTGACCCCAAATGTCCTCACACGCCTTGTTAATTTCACGTAACTTTTAAAAGGCCTACTAATTTCATATGATTGTGTAATTAAATCTGGAAAATTAATAAAATTACTCCTTATAAGTATTACACTCAATTAGCGCGCAGCGCAAATAATTAATCTAACATGGCCAAGTAAAGAGAGCACAGTGAATGAAAATATTAACACAAACAATTAGCCCTAGATTAAGAGTCCTAGTTATTACATTCTCCCCCCGTAAAAGTATTCTGTCCTCAAAATTCTAGGTTCTACAATTCAGTCAGGCACAACATGCGTGTACATATCGTACGATCTAGATAATTCATAACAGAATCCGAAATCTTGTTTTACAATTAAATATAGAGTTTTCCAATAGGTAAAGCAAAAGGTTGATGGTATCCGATCTCCTCTTTGTCAATCTTCTTTAAGCGTCTACTCACTCTATTTAGGCACCAAAGGCAAACTGCATTAGAGCGGGGTGAATTAGTTGGCATGGAAAACTACACTAAGCTTATTTGAAAATGAACAAACACCCTCAATTATGCAGACACTATTGGTATAGTGAACAACAAGTCTATGTATATGCATTGTTCTGAATCAGCATCCAAAGGTTTGACAATTGGGGGTAGTTTCGTTCTAATGAATTCAAATACTTGTAAGATTCAAATGGTTAACCTAGAGACTCCTATAATACACTGGAGTAATAAGGGCATCCCACAGCATCACATGACATCATTTAGTACAATGACATTGCATAGAATCAACAACCTAACATTCTCAAGTCTAAGAATCATAAGCAATATGAACCTATCTAACACGTATAGTAAGCAATTTATAAGAGGAAAACATATGCAAGCAATATTCCTATGTTTATACATCAACCCCAGCTAACTTTGAGGCCTTTCATTAATGACAACTTATACAGGACATGTCAAGGTCATATAAAGGCCATTTACATTGGCAGGTTCTTTCGAAAGCATGAAGATATTAAATTACGCTAAGATTAAATCAATCAACCAGGAAGCCACCACATCACACTGAATAGCAGAGACATCATATTACATCACATAGATAATGACGAAACTTGGAGTAGCACCCGAAATCACATTGACATCATGTAGGCTCAATAATACACACTCCGAAGATTAAGAATCACAAGTGACATGAACGAGCACTTCATGTCGAAAGGAACAATTTGAAAAGAAAATCCTAAACCAAGAATATAAGTCTACAGGTGGC
Source organism: Stenocereus thurberi (assembly GCA_002740465.1). NCBI lineage: Eukaryota > Viridiplantae > Streptophyta > Magnoliopsida > Caryophyllales > Cactaceae > Stenocereus > Stenocereus thurberi. The sequence goes on from NCQT01098345.1 coordinate 2,561, forward strand.
AAAAGTCTAGTATAGGTCCGAGCATAAGTTGTTTAAGGGAGGTAGATATATGGTTTCTTGGTTTTGATAGATTTTGTACACAGCCCGCATGCCTAGTAATGCCTTTGTATAGGTTAGTTATCATTCCATGGAAGTTCAACTACAAAGGTAGGGTGGTTTCACCTGGGCATTGCCACCGGGAAACTTGTAGTTTTCATTAGAAGGAAGTCCACTAAGTATTTTGATTGGGGCTCCTGCGTAAATAACTTAACAGTTATACTTAGCAAAGCGGGTGATTTCTGACTCGTATGCATAGTTAAAAAACAAGCAGACAAGATAATCACGATATTGTTGATGGTGGGGACACCTTCCCTAGGGTCCCCATTTGGAATTGATCATCTGTTTAGTCATAGATACATACAAATGAATGGTTATGCTTATGGACATGTAAGCGTTGATATTGGGTTCGAAGCATAGTAATGATAATCCGCAAAATGGTAGCATGAAGACTCAGCAACAAGGCATTTAGAATGGAGGCATGACCACGTACAATAACCAGGATATGGTAAAATCACAACAGTAACAAGCATAATGGCTAACGTAGTGCAACTCTAGAATCTCTTATGAAAACTACCATGGGGCACATGGCACTTATCATATAGTCTCGCATACCATTGCATCAATATCAATGAACCTCAAATGACATTCAACACCACAATTATATTACATACGTGTAACGAGTTAGCACCTTGAAGCCAAGAACAAGCAATAGGCACTCGTTTTAATAGGTATACGCCAACCAGCTATGAGCAGCCGAAAAGTGGAGCTATCATTGATGAGCAAGGAAGCAACTCAGGGGATTTATGGTATAGTAGAAATGTATCCAATGGTACTAAAGACATGGGGAACTCTAGTACATTTCGCACATTAGCTGACTAGGGAAGGTGGGGAGGTGTTTTCTTGGTGATGCTAGATTTAGTTCCATGTTCATACATCAAGGATCACAGTTATGTCCAACTAACATCATGTTTTACCTTCGAGTCTCATTTAGAACTGGTTATTTCTGAATCATGGAAATATACAATGTGATGGCAGGCTCATAGACTTAAATTTAGGCCCCTTAGTATCCCAATTATAGTGTCAGAGGTATACAACCCTAATGCAACTAAGTCGCATCGTGACATGTATTTCTATTAATTATAGTAGCACACATATCTCATAACTCGATTGTCAGCATATATTTCGATATTACTATGAGTACACTGTTGCATTATCATTCCCCTTGCGAGGATCATAATAAGAACTTAGATATACAATTATGATTTCTAATATCAAAGGATAACAATGTGATAACACAGCAACAAGAAAAGCCCATAATGGAAACGATGGGATAGCATTTATATAACTTAACAACAATATTAACAAACATAACACACAACGAAGGTACAATTCTAAGATTTTTCCATGAAAGCTTCCATGTAATATATGAAACTCATCGCATAGGGCATAGTACAAGGTACCTTAATCACGTCACGTCCTTGGACCTATACGATCTATGTTAGTAATTGTATAATGTAACTTCTCTGATGAGTGTAGAATCAAGAATTCAACTATAAGCATGGTACACTAGTATATCATTCGATCAAAATATAGAATGCAAGGGCAAGAATACGTGAATGTAAGTTCCTATGGTCACCTCATCATGCTTTAAATATGTCTGTATGCAGTTATTTAACTATAACATGAGATCAAAGAATTCATGAAATGCAAATAACGACTCAGAGTTCATACCATGTTACGAATTACATAAGTTAAACCACCTAACTAATTCAGTCACATGCCTAACTAAACTTAAGCAAACAACAAGAAGTGCATTTACTGAACCATTTATTCTCAAGACGCCTGAAGGACAGTGCATAACGAACCTTAGTAACTATATGGGCTTCCATGACATTTAAATTATGCATAATGTTATGCTTGTGCTTTAAAACACATAGGTTCGCGGTAGCATCCCAAGGAAGGACATCTAGACGAATATACATGAGTGCAACCCTCATTTGAAACCTAAGATTAAGGCTACGACTTGAGGTTTGTTCAACTTATTAATATCTAGCCACCGATAAGCTAACAATGGTGTTAATGGCCTCATAGACATATATTAAGGCATTATGACAGTTGTTTCCCATAGGGTGGTCATAAGAGTCTTAGGAGCTCGTGGTACAAAAGGGGCGGTTCAACCTCCTATAGAGATTCTTGGTTTTCTGTACTTGGTGTTAAAGTTTATGAGATGTTAGAAAGCTATAGACCGTTGCCCCAGGAGGTAACAAGGCGATGCATGTGGCATAACAATTCCACAGTCTGTCGGGTTCTTCCTTCTATCTCCGCTCTAGGTGTGTTGGGGTTGATATAGCTAGGACACTATCAATTATATAATAAGAATAGCATTCCATACCATGATAAGCATAATACCTACCTCGCTCATGGATAACAATAGTTACATGTTAGAAAACAAGGAAGATTCCCTGTGCTTTTAGCAAATCCAGATTTAGGCACATCTAAGTATCAATGGCAAGTATACGGAAGGCTTGGAATAACACTTAGGCAATAATCAACAAGACCCTATTATAACTACCCATATTGACATGCACATATATGAAGTTTTCACTTAGTTCCCTAAGCCATTGAGAACTTACATGAATGGGTATCGTCTAAAAAAACTTGTCAGTTATGAAAAGCAATCCTTTAGTCACTCACTAACAAGTCATCATTAATGATTGACCAGCGTATGCATGTTGGCATGTACGCATCCAAAGCATCCTATTACATATAGTAACTTATGCTCATAGAACTAGACTCAGACATTATTGTAAAGCGAATGCAAGTCTTCAGAAGTAACAGTAAGGCCTAACTATATAATTGGAAAGGTCTCTTAATATGAAGGAAAACCTTTACTCATAATCAGGAAAGGCTTTAACTTTCAAAATTTGTAGTTTTTCAGAAGGAAAATAGTTTTACTTCCTGTAGCCCTCTCTCTGCTAATGATTAAGTACATCTGCTAACGTCATTATGGGCCCTATGAGCAAATCGTCCTTTAGGGGTAAGAATGAGCTTAGAGTTAAAACTTTTCCAATCGTTTGAGTTCAAACCAATCGCACTTTAAACTTTCGATTTAAATCACCAAGGTGCAAATACAAAACAATCATTGATTGAGCTAACATTTAGCTCATTCATGAGAATACAAGTCACTCAGCCTATACTCCAGCAAATGGTACATCCATTCAACCAATCAGCTCACTTATGCCGCACATAGCTAACTAAACGCACCAACATTCATGCCAAAACCACATTTGCACATAAAAGCATGACATATATCACATAATCATAGACGTCTTCCTAGATAACTATATGAAATGCAAGACTCAGGTTGCAGCCTGTGGTCGCAGGACCTTGCTCGGATACCATCTGTAACACCCCTAACCTTTGAATTGGTGACATTAATGTTTTCTTTAATTCCGGGGCGAAACAAACAGAGTTTCTCCTAAAAACTCACTATTCACTAGACCTAAAGCTTTATGTTAGATCCCTGCAATGAATAAAGGCATAAAAAATCACCAAAACAAGCTCAATGGCTGTATGACGAAGTCCACAGCTCTACGATCCACTTGCATGGAGTATACCAAACAATAAATTTTAATAATAAAAAGGAAATAAAAGAAAAAGCTCAATAGATTACACATCCAGAGTACTGGGGTTTACATCCCAAAAAATAAACAACTCTAACAAAAGGTGGCTGACTAATCAGATGGTTAGCTGATATGGCCATATAGAGCATCTTCTAAATAATATGCATTACAAGAACCAAATTGTTTTGTTCACATACATGTACAACTCTAGGGTACATCGTAATACAACATTTACCTCGTAAGTCTGCTCATATATGCGTGCATATAACGCCTTTTTTGAGGCAAGGGGAAGATTCCAATTCAACTTATGCTATTTAAATTCAACATATCACATTGAAAACCTGGGAAAAGGGGAAATAGAGAAGGGATGAGCTACCACATGCTCAGTAAGTGATCCACAACTGCAAGAAAAATAAAACGGTTGCACGTAGTACTTTTACGTAGCAAGTACATCACATACATATACTACTATTATTGTATTGGACAAAGAGGATTTCAAAGAAAAAACTTCATTCTTTCATAAAACAAATCCGCTAAGGCTAGTAATCACATTTAAGCACCCATAACTTATCGATTTTTCATTTGAGCTTATATTCAAGTAAAGTGACTTCATAAAGTTAGGAAAGGAATGAAAACCTCATCGATGTGTTTGAAATCCAAATAACTTATTTCACTTGAAAGCGTATAATTTATACACGAACTTGGTTCATTTAAGGATTTTTGCTTTTTTCTGAATTATCAAATAAATAAAGTAAGAACTTTAAACATTTCATTCACATATCAGGAGAAGATCTTTTCATTTTGGTGTAAGCATTCATAATGTGCTATTTAGGAGGGATTGTTGCTCGTCCTATGTGAGATCATCACTCACAAATCATATAATGCTCTCTAGTTAAGCATGTTTCACTATTTGCAATCATCATTCTGATTCCCTTAATTACAAATGATAAACCCAATGATTAGGGCATTGCCACCATCCAAAAAGGACAAGGCTTAAGGTATGTGTACTAGAAATAACATAGTTAGGCATAGCTTCAACCATTCATATTCATACATGATCAAACCATATACAGCCAACTATTAACAAACATAGGGTTTATACACCACAGTGAAGCCATTCACCATATAATCTACCCCTCCATCCACTGAAGATTTCAAAATACAGCTTCAAAATATGCACGTACTATGTTGCTATTGATCCATTCGGGGTCCCTTATTCAACTTATTTTCTTCAGTTGGTTTACTGCATGAGGGTGATTCACTGAGCCTTTGCCTAAAACATAACATGAAAAGCATTTCAAATGGTAAACCAAAGCTCAGTACATGCATTTCTGTACTGTTAAAAGATCTTTGCATAAATTAGTTAGGCACTCGCTTTGCAATTCATTTTAAGTTAAAACCGCAAAGGAGATGGATGTAAACTATAATTGCTAGTTATTATCTAATAGTGAACCCCTTAATATTGTTACGATCTATGGATAGCTATACAACTACTAAGCCAATCAGGGGACTTTGCCTAAAGTCAAGCGGGTAACTGAAGGACAATGCCCTATAACTAATAACTAATGGGGTCACTAATTATGTAACAAATCGATGATTAAACTGATTCATTGATGTACTTACACAAAAATTATAATTTTGATAAATATGCGCTGATTTCTAAAGATACAGGCAATGAACGTACCCAAAGTCTTTAAGATGCAATCTCACTTAATAATACTTATGCACAATAGGAAACAATATACTAGGCCTCATGTCTGCTTAATAAATGTAGTTATAGATAAATGCAGTTCGTAAACAAGTTTCACCCCCATAATTTTTAACTTTATTGAAATTGATTAAAAAAAAGGGCATCCATAATTCAAACAATTCAATATAAGATAACTTATACTGAAATGATTTTGAAAAAGAAATAAGTTAGGGTCATTGAAGTTGAAGTGAAACAAATTGAAGCAGAATAGACCAAAAAGAAATAATTGAGGTGATAATGAAAGGACTGTAATGGGATGTAAATGGAATATGAGTTTTTGATATTTTTGAAATGAGTAATAAAAGGTTTAATGCCAAGCGTGGTATTGTGAGGTTCATTAAGGCTCATATAACCCTAGTTTGGCCCAATAGACACCGATCTCGAGTCATTACTTTCCCCACTTCTCAAATTTCATTCTCATTCTCATCCCATGTAACTTGGTTTTCCAACCTATATGAGCTTCTATACATAATCAAAATTGTTGAACTCGCTAAACTTTGTAATTTCTTTACAACATCCATAATTATATAGAAATGCTTGATAATATTTCCAAATTTCACGATCTCTTTCTTCCCTCATATTACCGTTTGAGGGTCTGCTTTAGAAAATTGATATCTTTCACCCCCGACCTCCAATTAAGCTATAAAACCCCAATATGAAAAACTTAGCAAGTCCTGCAATACTTTAATTCACAATGCAAAACCTAACTACCACAACACCGCCCCTAAAATTGAGCTGAAGCACAACTGTGCATAGCTTAGGTTTGTCCTACGCAGTCTTAGCAAAATGGCCATAACTTTTTCCAGACAACTCGGAATAAAGTGATTCAAAAGGAATTTGAAAGATAACTCATCAATCTATCTACCAACAAAAGTATAATTTTTCGATGGGCTGAATAGGTTTAATCTTAGAGAGACCCATGTTTCAGGTCTATTCACAACCCTAATGTTCTTACTTTTACCCTTTTCTTCATATAATTTCCCTCTAAAATCAGCCTTTAAAATCATTCAATAAAGCTCTATTCCTTGCAACACTTTACAAAGTGATATTACTTAAAATCACTACATGATCATCTTTACATGTTTTACAATCATTATTTCCATAAAAACACTTAGAATACTTCTATAACCTCACATATTTGCATAAATAAATAAAGCAACCTCCTTTAATTATTTGCTGGAAGTTCCATATTCTATCCATTTTAATAAAAACTCAATAACATCAATAAACAAGCCTATAATACATCTAAACCCCAAATTTCATCTCAATGAACTCAAATAAATTCACTTGATGCCAAAGATTAAACTAAATCATGCATGGCCATGAAACTCTAGATTATGCCATATACAAATTTCCATCCAAATCCCCCTTAATGAGTAAAATGAGATCACCATCCATCTTCAAACTTATTTCCTATACTAGATCGCAACAATTAAACAAACAAACACAAATCCAAACTCTCTTGATTCATACATGCTTGATCAAGCTCAAGCTCAACTCCACCATATCCAACATCCCCAAAAACAATAAAATTTCCATAACAACATTTATTTTTATCACAGGAGCATAAATCTCAACTAAAATAATAATAAAAACCAAAATACAACAAGATCAAATTAGGGTTTTACCTCACTTTATGCTTGGATTTAGACAGGAAGGGGTAGTGGGAGCTGGTGTTTATAGTAGGCTGGTGGTGCTACGGGTTGTGGGTGGTCGGCTGTGACCCCGGGAGGGTGGCAAAACTAGCAGCAGCAGCAGGTAGCCATTTGGGGAAGAAGAGTTTGGTTTAGCTTAATTTAGTTCCACTAAAATTTTCAGGCCACAATTAGGGCCCAAAATGAATCGGGCGCAATTTGGGCCCAAATGAATTGGGCCAAACTTAATGAATTTGGGCTCTAATTTTTTCATGGTTAAAAATTAAATTTTTGTGACATTATCAAAAATAATTTGTCATCTAATCGTATTTACCGAGGATTAATGTCGATTCGCCTAAAATTGTTACGTAAATGAACTCGAGTTGCAAAGTGGGCCCAAAATGAATTCTCCCAATCGGGATGATTAAATGAGATAAATAAATGTGAAAAATTAATAACATGGTTTAATTAAATAAATGAACATGATTTAGCGTGGGGCTATTATAGCCTTCCCCATTAAAGAGTTTTGTCCTCGAAACTTATGAGCTTTGACAAAACATGTAAGTTTATCTTAAATAGATGTGGGTACTTGGCTTGCATCTCATCCTCGATTTCCCCAAGTGGCTTCTGAGGAGGTATGATTTATCCAATGTACTTTGATTTAAAGGTATCTGCTTGATGTGCAGCGACTTAATCCTATGATCTAATATCTAAACTAGGTGCTCTTTAAATGTGAGAGCCTCAGTGGCTGCAATGGGTTTGGACAAGAGAGCATGATCAGGATCTGAAATGTACTGCTTGAGCTACGAGGTAAGGAACAAGTTATGCACGAGTTTGAGTTATATAGGCAGATCTAGTCAACAAGCTATGGGATTCAATCTATCAATAAACTTGTATGGTGTAATAGATCTTGGCCTTAATTTAGTTCACAATTCAACCTCCTTATACCCTTAGTTGGCAAAACTTAAAAAAAGAAAAAAACTTATTATCTACCTGAAACTCTAGGGATCTCCTTCTTTTCTCAGCATAGCCATTCTGCCGGTTCCAATAGTTTATTTTCAAGATTCTTCAAATGTATGTGACCTCATTGGATGTTAAAGAAGATCTTCATGACCAAAAAGATGATTTTGTTGTCAATGTCTATGTCATTTTACCATGATGCTTCATGTAAATTTCTTGGCCTTCTTCAAATAGAAATGTTGGTTGTAGATTACGAAGTACTATAGGCTCCAACTTAAAAGAGTTAGATCCATTGATATTTTTACATGCTTGCCCATGTGACACCAATTGAACATCCAAGTTCTCAACCCCTCTCAAGAGGTTTAACAGAGTAATGACCACAATGTGAAGGGTATGTTGTGCCTTCCCTATCAGGGCATCTACCACATTATTTGCCTTTCCTGGGTGATATTGGCTCTGCAAGTCGTAATCTTTAAGCAATTCTAGTCAATGTCTTTGTCTCAGATTGGGCTTTGATAGGCCCGCAAGCGTACGGTGGCGTTGTAGCAAATCAAGGTCAATCCCACAGAGACTAGGTCAAACTACTGGGCTATATTCCCTCATGATATGCTAAGAGAATTAACATAAGAGATTGAAATTAAACTAGTCTACTATTGTAACACCCCTAGCTCCTAGGGCCGAAAGCGTTACATCTTCTTAACTTTCTTGCCTAAATTTTGGGACGAA
>NCQT01098347.1:2328-12931 GCA_002740465.1 Stenocereus thurberi
AAAGGACTCTACACGCTTTTGTTCCATTTCTTTCATAGATATACACTTTTTGGGAGAGCTCAGACTTCTCCTTTGCTAATGGTGTCATTGAATCGACCTGTTCGTTTCTTGTGTCAATTTACATTCATGAAGTTGTGCTAATCAATGAGATGGGCTAACATTATAAATACAAAGTGGCAAAGGGGTTATCCCCAAATACTCATTACTTGTAGATTTCATGTGATTTTGTTCTATCTTGTATGTTATCAACTAATTATTGAACAAAAAAAAAAAAATTGAGAATCTTTAGTCGTTTTCAAGATTGGTTAGCATGACAAATTCCAGTCCTACTTCTTGACATGGATGCTCAAATCATAATCTTAATCTATTCAATTTGATAGGATTACTGTAGATTTGATTCTTCATCATGGAATATTATTAAATAAGTATAAATACCATGGGCATCAACTCCTCAAAATAGGCCTTTGATTGAGATCAAAAGCCTGCCAGTTGGACTATATCAGTACCGAATGATCGATTGAGCAATCAAATCAAGATTACAGAAGAAGATGGCATCTTTCACTTATGGTAAGTTAGTTTTCCTCCTCTTTCTCATCACTGCCACTACCACTATTACTGTGTCTTATGGGTATCTCTAACCCCCCTCCACCAAAATACCCTTTATTATTGTGAACATTAATGCATAAATGTTTAATCATGTTGTCTAACAAGTAATTTCTCTCCCCTTTTGATATATTATAAATAACGAAACCTATATTTTTTTAGGTTGTGTTCAGCAACAACATTTTGGGTAGCATTTAGTGTTTTGATCAGGTCAATACACTAATTTGTTAATTTTTAGTGTTCAGTAAACTAGCATTTTGACTGATATTTCAAATAATATTTAGCGTTTTAAGCAACGTTTATAAAAAGCTAACAGTATTAACGTTTGACATTTAAAAGTAGCTTTTCATATTTTTTAGTCAAAAAATATCCTTCAAAAACTTTATCTTTAGACTTTATCTGTATCCTTTTGTGTCAATTTGCATTAATCAGCTTGCATAATAGCTAAATCTATTGAACACATTAGTTTCAACCGCTCATCTAAACAGCTATTAGCTGATAGCTAAATTAGAAACGTTATCAACTATCTGAACCGTTATCCACTACCTGATCCGCTATCCACTACCTCAACAGCTAATTTTGTCGAATAGGGCGTTAGTAATGAGGTGTAAACATCGATATAGATTGAATTTGAACTCAAATCTCTGATAATAACTCTCAAAGGCTTTATTAGCTAAACTAGCACACCCAAAAATAAAAGATATAATATTCAATTACTATAATTGTTTTCATGAGATCGACCTTTCTATGTGGCCTTTTCTAAGTTGGACTAAGTTTCTGCTATAGGGCCTGACATCATTAAGTATCATGTTCTGAAAGCGAAATTCACAATGTATAAGATATCATCCAGACCACTCTCTTTTGTCGATTATTACCTCCTTAAAACAAACCCACGTTATTATTGTCGGACAATCAAAGTGTTTCACAATATCTATTTATTCGTTCCGTGAAGTTTGATTAAAAAGGATCATTGTGTATTATACATGTTGTTTTTCCTCTTAACTAGTCAATTAATTGATTGATTAAATTCATAAGAGATATGAAACGATAAGGGGGATATGATAGCTGACATAAATACTCTACTCACATGGTGTATGTCTCATCGCATAAGCAACATTCAATGTTCGCAAATCACCTGTCAAAATCATCAAGAATGCGAAGCTCAAGGTTTCAGTACCAATGTGATTTTTTCAGCTGGCAAGAGATGTGTTTAGTAACGAGTCTTAGCAGGAATGGAAGAACCCTATGACATTCATGAAGAAACTCTTAGAATGAAAGCAATATGCTTGGCTAAGTGATATGTAACATATAATTAACCTAAAGAATAAGATTAGCCCTCCTCTATAGAATCCTCTGTGTGTGTTGGGATAAACTCTCTAGTATGTTGATAAATGATAATATACATGTTGCAGCAAGACACTTTAAGTGTCTTGTACTAGTATAAATTAATATGTTTTTCTATCATTCAAATGCACTAAAGTTTGGTAGTTATTATTAACAATCAATTGCTAAACTTTTGTATTCATTGAGTACGCAGACGGTACAATGTAATGCCCTTATTAATTATCGATCAGTCTTATCTATGGAGACATATCGTGACTGCAGTTTTGTAATTGTCAAAAATTGTGGACAAGATTAATTTGACACAATTTATAAGTGGTAATATCTTTCCAATAATGGACCACACATTTTTTTTAGTGTACAGTTACATAATTTCTAAATTGAGACAACATATTTAATTTCAATTAAAGAAGTATCATATAACAAGAGATTTATCATTTGCTAAGATATATGAATAACCTAGCTAGGTTGGATGATTGTTTGATCCAGATTCACACTAGAGACCTTAATCATGGCTATTGTGATTTGAATCAAAATTAATTAAGCCAACCTAAATTTTTCGACTTAATGAAGTCGCTAATTGTATTATTGCTTGTAGCTCTATAACTAATAAACAATGTGTCAAAAGTTGATTCCAGTTTTAAAATATAATTACTAAATTTGATACCAATTATATGATTATAATTGGGTCATTGCAACATCAAGGTTCTCTATTGCCAGAAGGAAAAGGAAACAACTACAATTGCCTTTTTAATATTGGTAACATAATGTGTAACCATTCTAAATTAGACATGCCTTAGCTATTGTTTACTAGAATTTATATTTGGCTTCATTCAAACCACAAACAAATGTAAATGAAATTTAAATATATTCTAAAACCACAATGACAAACTTCACCCGGTTTGTCAACTCAAGTAAAAGCCTCAGTACTGGACTAGGCTTAAATTGAAATTCTCATCAAACTTTTAAACTTGCATTTGAAAAAGACCCAACATGAGTTGGACATGACATAGTTGACTGGACATAGCAGTGACACTATGCCTGAAAATGACCCAACTCGAGGTCCCATTAACGAAAAATTACGATGGCTCAAATTGTCTATTCTTGAACTAGAGGAAGGGGAAAAATAAACATTGAACAAAATGAATAAACTAATAATGTTTTGTTGTGCATCTTGTATTTTGATATTAAAACTTATTTATGTAGGCTTTGAATAAGAGCAACCATGGTTCATGAGGGTGAAATGCGCCTTTATGCTGAATGCTCATAGCTTGTAGGATATGTGAATGAAATAATACCAAGTATTGTGAACTAACCCAGCTTTTATTAGGATACAAAATTATCTGATTAAGGGTTAGCCCCAACATGACCCGATAATAACTAAGATTCAAGAGATACTCACTTCAAATGAGTTTATCCAAACTTGCATTTGCATGATAATATGGAAATTCAGCAAAAGTCATATGAATAAACCTAAACAAACCTGATTAACCTAATTACCACCACGTCTAAAAGCTTCAGTAATCAGTGAACTCATTCATGATCTGGTATATGCCATTCTTCAAAATTATTTATTTTATCATAAACCATCTACTTTGGGACTATTTTTAGCATGTTAGACCTACTAACTAATCATACCTGCTCTAATATACTCCAGTCTCTTCTGAAAAATACTCCTCATCTACTCCAATGTAGTCCAAAATGCTTCAGTCTACTCCAACTCACTAACCAGTCCTTCAAAATGTGGAAAGCAAATAGGCTTCTAATCAATATTCTTACATTTTCACAAATGAAAATTAAAGGACTTCTACGTGCTTTTGTTCCATTTCTCACATCGATATACACTTTTGGGACACCTAGGACTTCTCCTTTGGTGATGGTGGCATTGAATCTGTCTGCTAGTTTTTTATATTAATTTATATTCATGAAGTTGTGCTAATTAATGAGATGGACTAACATTAGTAAATACAAAATGGCAAAGGGGTTGTCCCCAAATACTCAGTATTTGTAGATTTCATATGATTTTTTCTATCTTGTATGTTAGCAATTAATTATTGAACAAAAAATGAAAATCTTAAGTGGTTTTCGAAATTGGTTAGCAGGATAGATTCTAGTCCTTTTTCTTGACATGGATGCTCAAATCAGAATCTTAATCGATTCAATTTGATGGGATTACTGTAGTTTTGATTCCTCATCACGGGATATTATCAAATAAGCATAAATTCCATGGGCATTAACTCCTTGAAATAGGCCTTTAATTAAGCTCCAACGCTTACCAGTCGGACTATGTAAGTACTGAATGATCGAATGAGCAATCAAATCAAGACTACAGAAGAAAATGGCATCTTTCACTTATGGTAAGTTGGTTTTCCTCCTCTTGCTCATCACTGCCACTACCACTACTACTGTGTCTCATGGGTATCTCTAACCCCCTCCACTAAAATGCCCTTTCTTATTGTGAACATTAATGCATAAATGTCTACCTTCTATTCTCCAAGAAGTAATTCCTCTCTCCTTTTGATATATCATAAACAATGAAACATATATTTTTTTGGTGAAAATAAGGTGTAAATATCGACATAGATTAAATTTGAACCCACATATTTGATAAGAACTGTCAAAGATTTTATTAGCTAAACTAACACACCCAAATAATGAAAGATATAATACTCGATTACTACAATTGTTTTCATGAGATCGACTTTTTATTTTATGCGGCCTTTTCTAAGTTGGACTAAGTTTTTGCGATAGGGCTTGACATCAATTAAGTATCATGTTCTGAAAGCAAAATTCACAATGTATAAGATCTTATCCAAACCACTCTCTTTTGTCAATTATCACCTCCCTAAGACAAACCTACGTTATTATTGTCAGACAAACAAAGTGTTTCACAATATCTATTCATTTGTTCTGTGAGGATTGATTAAAAGGATAATTGTGTATGTACACATGTTGTTTTCCCTCCCTAGCTAGTCAATTAATTGATTGATTAAATTAATAACAGATGGGAAACTATAAGGGGATATGATAGCTGATGTAAGTACTCTACTCACATGATGTATCCTTCATCGCATGAGCAACATTCAATGTTCGCAAATCACGTGTCAAAATCATCAGGAATGTGAAGCTCAAGGTTGCAGTGCCAATGTGATTTTTTTAGTTAGCAAGAGATGTGTTCAATAATGAGTTCTAGCAAGAATGGAAGAACCCTATGGCATTCATGAAGAAACTCTCAGAATGAAAGCCGTATGCTTAGCTAAGTGATATGTAACATATAGTTAACCTAAAGAATAAGATTAGCCCTCCTCTATAGAATCCTCTGTGTGCTGGGATAAACTTTCTAGTATGTTCATATATGATAATATATGTGTTGCAGCAAGACACTTTAAGTGTCTTGTCCGAATATAAATTAATATGTTTCACTATGATTTAAATACATGCCAAAGTTCTGGTAGTTATTATTAACAATCAATTGTTGAACTTTTGTATTCATTGACTACACAGACGGGTAAAATATAATGGCCTTATGCATAAGTGTTATTCGTGAAGACGTATCATGCATACAATTTTGTAATTGTGAAAAATTATGAACAAAGTTTATGTTACACAATTTATAAGTGGTAATATCCTTCTAAAATCGAACCATAACTTCTTTCTAATGTATGATTACATGATTTCTAAATCGAGACAAGACATATTATCTTCAATCAAAGAAGTATCATATAATAAGACATTTATTACTTTGCTAAGACATATGAATAGCTCAGCGAAAGTTTCTAACCTTCTCGGCATTTGAACCTCATAAAAGTAGTGCATTCATGAACATGATTCACTAAAATCTGTGAGTGGAATTCTTGTTGATCCAGATTCTGACTTGAGCCCTAAATCATCACTATTGGATTTTGACTTGAACTGAAACTTATTAACATAACCTGAAGTTTCCAAATTTGTAAAGTTCCCAATTGTATTTATTGCATATTGCATTGGAAATTTATTGAAGCAACTGCCAATTTGCCAGTCATTGATTCAAGTTTTAAAATCACCGGATTTGATATTAATTATTATTATAATTGGTTCTATGGTAACATTTGTTGGAAAACAAATAGTAAGTGGCTGCTGGAAGGATGGGGAGATGAACTATGTCGTGGTATGAACCACTGACCTGAAAGCTTAATTCGTCCGACTTAGGTGCAAATCGTTATGACGAAGAAGCTCTCTAAGGTTTAACACAGCAGGCTTCGCACTCGTGCACTTGAGGGAGAAGCTTTGGAGTATAACAACTTGTATGCCCAGGAAGTAGAGAGGAAAAGAGAGAATTAGTGTTTCTATGTGTGTTTTAGAGTCTGCAGAAGACCTCTTTATATAGCGGTCTGATGAGGCATTAGAGCCATTGAATAACCATAATTTAAAGGAAGAAAAAATGGCGAAAAATCAGGAACGGGAGAGAATCATGTAACTAAAGTAGTAAAGGGGGAGAGGATCATGGTGATTAAGGCAGAGATGGAGGAAGACTCGGTCAACTAGCCGTTAGGATTACGACAGCTCATACGCAATCAGTCCCGTGAGAATTCCTCCAAAAATATAGTGTAACGCTGAAGCCCACAGCCCGTGCCCCACCCCACCAGGACCGGTAGGGCGGGCGGCGGCGACGCGCACCTGGCAGCCCAAGTCCCCTCAACCCCCTCAAAACATGGCTTCAAGCTATGCGACAAGTGTAAGAAGAGTGGGATATATAAACTCTTCAAGGCACTCCCAAAAGTTCCATATGGGACAACAAAAAAAGATAGAGACAGTAAGTGAACACCCTTTTGGGGTGTCATTACTCCAACAGTCCCCCCCCAATGGCACATAAAAGGAAAAGAATAATGAGAAAGATTTCCTAGGCAAGGAGGGTCGAATACTTAAGTATCAAGGCCTTTCGATTGAATTGATAAGTAGTGAAGAGAGGCAACATATAAGTCGACTTTGAATGAGGCCCTCTCAACACATATCAACCCAAAAAAAATGTATACTCCGTGATAATCACTTGCGCTTTTAGGCCCATGCACATACCTCGGGTCTTATAAGTGCTCTAGAGGGACATCCCTAGTCTCTCATAGAAGGCAAGCAGACCTTCACACTTATTTAGGTAATTCTGTCAGTCTATCTCTACTTAGAACACCATATCATGCCTGGGAATTATTAAGAACATATGTTAGCTCAACATCTTGTAGAGTGATGATGAATCCATCAAGTGCTTCTCTGTAGCACCACCACAATAGGCTATGGATTCATTTAATGTGCTTCGCTATAGCACAAGCACTACCACACGTCATAGGGATGGGAAGTAGTGCAATTAGAAGATTAGTATGACTTCGTTTGACTATAAATGGTTGTCCACCATACCTCTTCATTCCATGGTCGTTAGCCTCATCCCCTTTGATGACTCGAGAACTACCCTTCTTGGCAATCCCTTTGTGAGAGGGTCTGCTAGGTTCTTCTCGGATCTCACACATTCCAAGGAGATAACACTATGCTTCAGCAATTGCTTTACCGCACCATATCTAATATGGGTATATCTCTTTTTCCCACTGTAGACACTGTTTTGTGCAACTCTAATTGATGCTTGCGAGTCACAATGCAATGAGATAGGTTTTGATTGTTTCCCCCACAATGGTATGTCAGTCAAGAGACCCTTGAGCCATTCCGCTTCTTGACCTGCCAACTCAAGAGCAATAAACTCATATTCCATGGTTGAGCGAGATATACATGTCCGTTTTGCAGACTTCCATGAAATAGCTCCTCCACCCAATGCAAAAACATAGCCACTAGTAGAACTTACTTCATCGTATCAGCAACCCAATTTGCATCGCAAAAACCTTCCAGTACAGCAGGAAATTTACAAAAACGTAAACACCAATCCATAGTACCGCTAAGGTATATGAACAAACGATGAAGTGCATCCCAGTGTTCTTCAGCAGGATTATGAGTGTACCCACTTAGTCCATTAACGGCATATGCAATGTCAGGATGAGTGGAGTTCATGAGAAACATCACGCTCCCTATTATCTTAGCATATTCAATTTGAGACACACTAGGTCCTCTACTCTTTTAAAGATATATGCTAGGGTCATAGGGAGTTCTTACAGGTACCACATCAAAAGAGTTAAACTTTTTCAACACTTTCTCAATATAATGAGATTGATTTAAGTAAAAACCGCTCTTGCTTTTATAAGTTTGATCCCCAAGATAACATCTGCTTCTCCGAAATCTTTCATTTCAAAGAGAGAAGACGGAATTCTTTTAGTCTCATTAATGGCACGTAGGTTGGTACCAAAGATTAGCATATCATCCACATACAAGCATATATCACATAATCAGATCCAAACTTTTTGGAATAAACACACGAATCTTAGTTGTTAACAGTAAAGCCAGTTTTCTCTAAAGAACTAGCAAATTTCTCACACCACTGTTTTGGGGCTTGCTTTAGACCACAAAGGGATTTTCTTAGTTTGCATACTTTGTTCTCCTAACCAGGGACCTAACACCCTTCAGGTTGTGACATATAAATTTCTTCCTCTAAGTCACCGTTGAGGAATACTATTTTGACATCCATTTGATGTACCACAAGATCATGGCTAGTAGCCAAAGCAACTAGAGTTCTGATTGTTGCAATTTTGGTCACAGGAGAATAAGTATCAAAGAAATAAATTCCCTTCTTTTGGTCAAAGCCTCTAATGACTAATCTGACTTTGTACCTTTCAATAGAGCCATCTGTCCTAAGTTTTTTCTTGAAGATCCATTTACTACTATTGGGTTTACAACCCTTAGGCAACTTGATCAATTCCCAAGTTTTGTTTGACTCAAGGGAATCCATTTCACTCTTAATAGCTTCTTTCCAAAAATTAGCATCTATAGACCTTATAGCCTCTTGGTAGGTTTTAGGATCTTCCTCAAGTAAATAAAGAGATACCAACTCATCGGCCGAAGCATCAATGTCAAAGTTCTCAAGGACTTCAACCAAAAAGGAAGTGATAAAGCCAGAGCCAAAACTAGGTTTAATCCTCTGTCACTTGCTTCTTCTAGGTTCAGTTCTCAAATCTCTAGCACTAGAGCTAGTAGCAACAAGTTCGCATGTTCGAGTACAACATTAGACACAGTACGAGTCACATTCCTTTTCAAAGGGAAAACATGCTTAAAGAAATCAGCATCTCTATACTCCAGAATAGAGAAATTAGATTAAGACATAAATCTATGTGCAGCACTGTTTTGAGCATAACCGATAAAGACAGCATCGAACATCTTAGGGCCAATGCTTGAACATTTATAACTAGGCAGTGCAACTTTGGCTAAACGCTCCCATACTTTCAAATAATTCAGGTTAGGAGCATACCCTTTTCACAATTCATATGGGGTTTGATCTAACTTCTTATGGGGAACTCTGTTGAGTATAAAACAAGCTGTCAAGACAGCCTCCCCCCACATGTTATCGGATAGACCAGAACTAACAAGCATGGCATTCGTCGTATCTTTAAGGGTGCGGTTTTTTCGTTCGACAACACTGTTTTGTTTAGGAGTGTAAGGAGCATTAGTCTCATGTATTATGACATTTTTCTCACAAAAGACAGTCAAAGAATTGGTGTCATGTTTCCCACCTCTGTCAGACCTAAGTCTTTTGATTTTTCGGTCTAACTGAGTCTTAGCTTCAGCTTTGTACTTTAAGAACATTTCCTCAGACTCATCTTTCGACTTAGGAAGGTAAATCTTGGTATACCTAAAGTAGTCGTCTAGAAAGGTGATATGCCATTTCTTTCCACCCTTGCTTATAGTGTTCTTAAAGTCTGCTAAGTCTGAATGCACAAGTTCTAACAATTCTGTTTTCTTGGTTGTTACATTTTTAAAGGGTTTCTTGGCAAATTTTGCTTCAACATAGACTGGACACTTAGAACAATTTTCAGTATTCACATTTGAAATTAAATGCATGTCTCTAAGCCTTTTTAATGAAGCAAAATTAACATGTCCAAGTCTACCATGCCACAAATCAACTGACTCAGCAATATAAGTAGAATTGGTAGTAGTTTCATTATTCATTTATGCGACAGCATTCAAAATAAGGAGTCCCCCACTACGATACCCCTTCCCAACAAAGTCCCCATTTCACATGATAACGACTTTACTGGCTTCTTGCATAATTTTAAGGCCAGCCACATCAAGAAGGGTACTAGAAACCAAATTTCTACGAAATGAAGGGACAAATAAAACATTACTTAAACATAGCATTTTTCCAGAATAAACTTAAGTAAAATCTTCCCTTTACCCTTGACAGCAGTTGTAGAAGAGCTGCCCTTGTGGACATATTGTCCATCAGTAACCTCTTCAAAGTCAATCATGAGTTCCTTGTTGGCACAGAAATGCCTTGACACTCCAGAATCCAGGATCCATTCTAACAGATTATGCACCAGATTTGCCTCCACGGTGGTAATCGCACAGATAATCTCATTATCCTCGGTTTCAGCAATGTTGGTAGTAGGTATTGCGAAGTTCTGTTTGACTTGGATTGACCCTTTCTGTTGATTGCATTGATATTTGTCCAGGCTTGCCACACACATATCACACCAGCTTGGGCTTCTGAACCTTTTTGTTAGCAGAATTCTCATTACGGAGATTTTGAGTTGGCTTA
>NCQT01098351.1:10415-20627 GCA_002740465.1 Stenocereus thurberi
AGAAACGGGGAAGGAATAAAACAGGGGTTGGGGAGGGAGGTTGAGGAATCCAAGGGCTAAAAAATATCATAAAGTATCTAATTTTTTAGTTTAGAACTAATACAGTGTTTGATTGGAAAGAAAATGATTTTCTCGGAAAATCGTTTTCCATGGAAAAATTTTTCCAAAGAAAACTGAATTTCATGTCACATTTCCGTCATTAGGTACAAGATAAATCATTTTTCATTGAAAAAAGAAAAAACGTCAACTGAATGACTTAAGTAGCAGAAAAATACCAATTGAATGGTTATAGTAGGGAAAAATGCTGACTAAATGAAGGAATATTGAGCTTAAAATTCATATTTGAGTTTTTTTATATTTCCTATTAGATAATTAAGTTTCAATTTAAATCATTGAAATTATTTTAGTGACAGAAAAATCAATTGAATCGTGTAAGTGACGAAAAATGTAACGAACTGACCCAAAATCACACAACACAACTCACTAATATGGGAAGTCCAACAATTGGGCCCACAAATCAAACCTACCAAACCTAAAAGTGGAATGCCTTTTTGATATGCTTTGTGGGCATGGAACTTATATACTCAATATCTTTCTTCCAAGCTGATAATGTGGGAGAAAGTCCCCTCACAATACACATTCATACATATAGATTATTGGAGCATTACACACTCCCTCACTTATAGAATGTAACGTCCTCATCATTGGCCTCGAATATCCTTCCTAGGCAATGTGGGCTTCCAAAGGGATTAACCCACCACGTCATTACCATCAGTTTCAATGCATGACACCACCCGCTTCCCTTACTGGACCAGGACTCTTATGGAGACTGCACAGTAAATCTCAATGTGGGCCACACATTGCGGAAAGGAACTTGTCTCTGATACCAAATGTAACGAACTGACCCAAATCACACAACACACTAATATAGGAAGTCCACCAATTGGGCCCACAAATCAAATCCACCAAACCCAAAAATGGAAGGCCTTATTGATATGCTTTGTGGGCATGGAACTTATAAACTTGATATTTTTCTTTCAAACTAATGATGTGGGACAAGGTTTCCTTATAATACACATTGATGAATATATATACTTAGGGCATTACAAAAAATATCGATTGAATTATCGTGCAGAGAAAAATGTAAATCGAATGAAGGAACGTCATGCTACAAATATAGATTTGAGCCTATTTTAATCTTTTCTATTTAATGATCATGTTTTGATCCAAATTGTTGAAGTCGATCTAGCAGTGAAAAATATTAATTGCATTATTTACGTGGTGAAAAATATCAATTGAACTATCGTGGTGGAAAAAAATATTGATCAAATGAAATAATATTGAGCTCAAAATCTAAATTTAAGCCTATTTTAATCTTTTTGTTCTCTGATGATCAAATTTTGATCCAAACTGTTAAAATTGTTTTAATGGCAAGTTAATTGAATTGTTCAGGTGGCAAAAAATGTCGAGTAAATATTTGTGGCAGAGAAAAATATTGACCAAATAAAAGAAATTTGAGCTCAACATATAGATTTGAGTTTATTTTAATCTTTTCTATCGGATAGGTAAGTTTCTATCCAAATCGTTAAAATAAATTTTACAACTAAATTTTGGCTGATCATATCGTCAAAGAGTTGAAGAAATAAAATCAACTTCCTATCTTCTCAAAAAGAAATCATTTTCCTCTATTGGGGGGAGGAGGAATCATTTTCCTTGAAAAATAGTTTTTCATTCTTTATTGTGCCAAATAACGAAAATTTGAAAAATTATTTTCTAGAGAAATCATTTCCCCCCACTCCAACCAAAACCACCTAAAAATAGATAAAAGAGAATTCTTCTTCACTGCCGGTACCCATTCGGTGCCACTCATATCGATGCAATTAGAATTTTTGTTCACTAAATTAGGGCTCTATTCTGCAATTAAGTAATGTTTAGCGTTTTAAATAGGTCAAAACTTTACTTTTGTAAAATTCGAGTGTTTGGTAAAGTAGCATATTAGATTAGCTTTTGGCATTTTGCTAAGCGTTTTGAAAATGTCGCTGGTTTTAACGTTTGAGGTTTGATAGCAGTGTTCTAGTTTTTGCCTTCCGATAATACCCTTGAAGTTTAGTTAGATATTACATGTCATGCCCTTACGATAAAAGCCTAAAATTCTTGTTCACAAAAACCCTCACCGTCAACCCTCCTCCTTTCTCTCTCTCTCTTTCTCTCTCTCTATGAAACTATTGCTATTGTTCAAGAAAACAAAGCAGATAATCTTTAGGAGTAATTATAAGGTGAATACCGTTAGTGAATGTATTGATTATTCCACGAATTAAGATTGTCGGTATTATTATTGAACAATTAAAATCATGATAACAACATTAAAGCATAAGTGAAGGGCTTCAAGGAGGTTTTGGGAGGAGGAGGAGGTGAGGCACATGTGACAGAGAGCTTGGACCTCTTGCTGGGATGGTCCAAGCGAGGTTGAGAAATTATAATCCTTGTCTTCATATATTTACAAACTTACTAGATGTGTTGGATTGGACCATCTGTATGTTTGAAAGCAAAGATAAAATGGAGTTTTTCTTATTGCCTAAGGTTATAAGTAAGCACGGAAAAGAAAGGTACATGTAATAATTACCATGATTTTTTAGGTGGTGAAGATGAGGAGACCCGGATAGAGAGTAGGGCACTTGTAAAGTCATACAATTTTTTTTTTTAATGCTAGCCATCAGCCCCATGTTTTGTACCTCAGCCTGGTGCAGTATTGTGCTCACAAATTTGGATTTTTTTTTTAGTTGAGTCTCATGTTCACGAGTGTTTAACATTATTCTCTGAGTAGTGTTTTACACTAATCAATAGAATTTTAATTTCTTTATGCTTATACTTTAGAATTTCTACCATATATTTGATTGGGTTCATTTCTTATTATTAGCTTTTGATAAGACAACTAAGGAGAAACGATATTGATCCTTAATGTTTTATTTTCTCGCGTACAGGTTTGATATTCATGTTGCATAATGTTGGAAAACAATGACATTAAAAGGGTGGAATGACAAAAGAGTTTTTCAAGTGGAGCTATAATGAGACTCTTGTCTTATGCGATGTTATTATTCAATGTATTATGAAGAATGGACATGGATAGTGCATTAAATGGCGTGAAATTGAAAAGGAAGTCACTCATAGAATTGGACGTCATTTGCAACTAATTATTGTAAGCACAAGTGTGATGCAATGAGAAAGAACTGGTGTGTTTGAAAGCACTTGAAAACTATAGAAATAGGATTAGGCTGGGATCCCATTTGAGAAAAATTAAGGCTTCAACTGAGTGTGGAAAGAAAATTAAGGTTAGCTTTTAATCCCCTTAATTATACTCCATAGATGCACAGTAGCTTAGGTATGTCTTGTGAAGTCACCTTATTCTAGTTCATTATTTCGATATTTGATATTATGTAGAAGAATCTATCTTCAAAAAGCTTCGAGATAAAGGTGAGTTCATTACTTGAAGAAAAGCGGGAGCATATATATGGAGATACATATGCAACGGGAAAAAATATTTATTTACCTACTATGGAACCTCCTATTATTAACATTGAGGAACAAGAGGATAACCATCAAGCTGAAAATCACATGGAAGAAAGGCTAGATGAAGAAGGCAACTTGCATATGTATAATCTTCAAGATAATTTCTATTTTAAGTCAGTATTAGTATACGAAGATAACTTTTTCAAATATTTTGTTCAGTGCGTGAGTAATGGTAATGATGACAACACCAAAATGAATAATAAAGATGACTCTTCCCAAGTGAATAATCAACTTATTAGCACCCAAGTGGCAAGTCAATGTGTCACAGGTAGGAACCAATCTAGACAAGCCCAAAAGTTTGTCTTAAAGACTAATCCTATGTAACTAATAATTAATCACATGGTCGCATCTTGTAAAATAATCAGTCAAGGAGGACCAACTAGAATGAACAAGCAGCAATCATCCATGTCTACCATTGCTATGACAATGCAAATTGTTAATCGTATGGTAGAAATTCAAATTTTAGAGAAAGGCAATGATGTTTAGTGCTATGATACTCATGTGCTTGAAGATGCTATAAAGCGAGAAATCTTCTTAAATATGGATGATGGCTTCAGTATTTACATAGGATGAAAGACAACTAATTAAGTTTCTACTTTTCATATATAAGTTTCGGGATATGTTTGCAAATTGTGCTCAGATTTTCAAAAGAGTTATTTTGTTAACTTTATTTGGAGGATTGAACTCGTTATTATTACTATCATACATGGAGACATTGACTTCAAATATTTATTAATTATTAGTCTTTGCGTTTTTCCCTTTTCCACTTACTATAAGCATTTGGATATGTTATTTCATCATTACTGTTGTTGTTATTATTGTTTTTGTTGTTGTTGTTGTCATTTGTCTCGTTATTATTATTTTTAGGAAAATTAATGGATTGCAATCAAATATAATATGATGAAATGGATTATTATGAGGATTACAATGACATAGGGTATGATGACATGGATTATGAGGATATAATCTGTAAAATTTGGACTGTGGCTTCATGCATAATGGCATTTATGGCTACATATTATTCTAACTACATCTACAGGGAGCCTTGCATGACTTCTACTTTAACAGGAGAAATATGGATCAAGAAGTTGATAAATGGTAATCCTATTCTTTGCGTTAATGCTTTTAATGGAGCCAAATTTATTTGTAAGTTTACGTGAGGAGTTGTCTACAAAATATGGGTTGCGACCAAGTAGTAGGATGTCAATTTTTGAGAAAGTTGTCACATTTTTATATATCCTTGCTTTAGCTATTTTAAATAGAGTGGTTGGGAAACGCTTTCAATATTCAAATGATACTATAAGTAGGGTATTTCTTGAAGTGCTAATTTCTACAGGTAAGTTTAAGGGCCTCGTATGTGACATCATAAGACCAAGACATTCAAGATTCAAGCATATGCCACCTTATTTTAAGGTGATGATATCTTACTAATTTTTTTTTCCCAGTGATTTTGTTTACAAAGATCTTACCCCCGTGTGTTGTGATTTAATAATAGGATTGTATTGGATACATCGACAGTACACATGTGGCCGTATGTATTCCTGAGAATGAGCAATTATCTTATAGAGAAAGGAAGGGGTATACTACATTCAATCTTATGGCAAAATGTGACTTTGATATGCATTTTACATTTGTACCAGCTGGATGGGAAGGATCAGCATAGGATGCTCGAGCCTTTTGGGGTGCAATTAAAACATGAGAATTAAATTTTATAAACGCCGGCCACCACCAACATATTTTTTTGCTTTATGTCCTGTAACTCTTCCTCAGCCAGACTTTGGCAGAATAGCATAGCAAGTACAAGTAATAGTAGGCATAGCAAAAATGCATTTCTCATTATGTCATTAATATGTTTTATGTTTGCTCCATCAGAAGGTGTGTTGTCAAGATTTTTACTTTACTTTTTTTTAGAATAAGCTAATTTTTCTTTTATCTGTAATTAGGTCGGTACTACTTGGTTGATGAAGGATATCCTGAGGAAAGGTTATCTAGTACTATATTCAAAATTAAGATACCATCAATCAAAATTTCAAAATGAGCGGCCAAAAGATGCTCAGGAAGCCTTCAACCATGCACACTCATCCCTTAAGAGTTGTATTAAGAGATCATTCAAAGTTTTGAAACAAAATGGAAAATAATCAATAGGATGCCTCGATTTAGTATTGATACGCAAATAAGAATCATAGTGGCTACATTTGCACTGTACAACTTTGTCCGAATCAATTCACCAAATGATCGAGTTTTTCAAGTACTTGAGCAGTGAACAACATCCTAATTGCATAGTGATTGGTGATCTCTCATGTGCTACTTCTACAAATGAGGAAAACGTAAAATGAAGATCTGAAATGAAAGATGCTCATGTTTAGATTGTTGAATCTTTATGGCTTGCTAGACGAAAAAAATTAGTTTGGTTATTGTGTTTTCCATTATGACTTCATTTATGAGTTATGCAATATTTTATGTTTTATTTATCTATCCTTTATTATCAAAAAAATTTTCACAAGATTAATTCTATGAGCAATGCTTCAATAATAAATAAATGCTCCAAATTTTGTGCCATCAGATTGTTGTTATAGTAGTAGTTGTTGTTATTGTTGTAGGACTAATAATAGTAGGCATTATTGTTGTTCTTATTATTGTTGCCGTAGCAGTAGAAATAATAATGATAATAATAATAATAATAATAATAATAACAACAACAACAACAACAACAACAACAACAACAGCAACAGCAACAACAACAACAACAACAATAATAATAATAATGAAAAAAATTAGTAATGTCCTTTTTTATCATTTTATCTTAATCAGTTAACTCAACAGTTAATTTTATCGAACACATTTTTTTGAAAAAGTTAGTTAGACAGATATTAACTATCCACTAAAATGTAACAGCTATCCACTACTCAAAGGCCTAGGTCTAAAAAATTTTGCATTACAAGATTAGACCCTATGAAATTTCTTTGTAACAATTGTTAATAATATTTTCTTTTATGTAGGGAGTTAGGGGGTTAAATAATTGTCACTAAAACTCATTGTTAAAGCACTCTTTTATTTAACACAAGATTCATTTCCCATATGAGAAAACTTAATTCATTAAACAATGAGAACCTGGATGGATATCTTTAAGTTATAGTGATATTCAGTACTATAACAATTACTCAAATTAGCAAGCACATAAAAAAATATAAAAATTTAATTTCATTCTTATTTTCTACTAAGCACATAAAAAAAAATAAATTTCATTCCCAACCTCCAGATCTCATTTTTTGATTCCATTCCATATTTCCATTCTTCTTCACCCTGTGAAACGAACCGTGGATAATGTAGCAATTACTCAAAGTTGCATCCAATTATGTCGCGGGTGCATGGATTGTCGAGAAACGTGGGGAACCAAACGCCAAATGATGATTACATTCAACGGCGCAGATTAAACGAGTGCTCCACGAGCAAACCACGATACCCAAATCACCTGCGGCCCTTACTCTGTCCACGTTAGTGAACCAATCAACGACTCAGATTATCCCACATGTATCTTCCCAATTCTACCCACCCGTTTCACACCTCGCTTTTCAAATTCCCTATGCCCCTTTTCGTCATTTATCCCTCCCACCAATCTGACACATCTTCAACCAAAAACCTCGAAACAACCAATCGCCCTTTCTCTCTCGTCTTCCTCCATTTTCCCTCCCCCCCCCTCTCTTCTCTCCTTTGAGCTCCAGCAATGGCGACCGGACTCCTCCGCCGCCGCACCTCCGCTTTAGCTCCACCGGTGTGGCGCCTACTTCAGCCGAGGCTTCATGCAACGGAGGCGAAAACCGAATCGAAAGATGCGACGATGAAGACTTTCTCGATCTACCGGTGGAATCCGGTTAATCCGTCGAAACCTGAACTCCAAAACTACGAGATCAATCTCAAGGAGTGCGGTCCTATGGTTCTTGATGCTCTGATCAAGATCAAGAACGAGATCGATCCTACTCTCACTTTTCGACGATCTTGCCGTGAGGGCATTTGCGGATCATGCGCGATGAACATCGACGGGTGTAATGGTCTCGCTTGTCTCACGAAGATCCCGTCCGGTGCACCGACGATGATCACGCCGTTGCCGCATATGTTTGTGATTAAGGATTTGGTGGTTGATATGACGAATTTCTACAATCAGTATAAGAGTATTGAGCCGTGGTTGAAGAGAAAGACGCCACCACCAGTGCCGGGGAAAGAGTACCCGCAGAGTAAGGAGGATAGGAAGAAGCTTGACGGGATGTATGAGTGTATTCTCTGTGCTTGTTGCAGTACCTCTTGCCCTAGCTATTGGTGGAATCCTGAAGCTTATCTTGGCCCAGCAGCCTTGCTCCATGCTCATCGGTCAGTGCTCATGCCATCATTTTGTCTCTCATAGGGTTTGCTGTATTTATTTATTTATTTATTTATTTCGTCTGCTTCATTGGCATGGGAAATGATTTTCCGAAGGTGGCAACTAGTGTTGGGTGGGGTGGCTTTGGGTGCATCTGACCTGGTATTCATCGTGTGAAATAATATATGATGATATTTAGTCGACAAAGATCATCATATGGGTAAATGCACCAAATTAGTTGAATTTTCCGTGCTGCATAGGTTCGGAGGACACATCGTTGCTTTGAAAGCAGGACAAGTGTTTTTGAGAGATGAAAAAGAAAAAACATTTGGAGTTCTTCTAGTTATTCAGAGCATAGTGTCTTGATGAAGAGTATTTGGATGAAGATACATTTTTCAGATGTTAAGGAGCTTATTTGTCTGTTACATGGGAGAGAAATGCAAGTAGGGGGGAATTTGAGAGAGAAATGTGTTTGGGTTAGTACTTGCGTTCTGGTGAAGGGAGAAAATATAGTCCAAGAATAAGTCAGGGGTATCATATTCATTTTCTACATTCCCTTTTTGTGGGGATGAACCATTCAATTTTTAATTACTGAATGAAAAATATTTCTACTAAACTTTTGAACTTCAGCAATCAGTGGCTTACCATGTCACTTTGAAATTATAGGTGGAGATATAGATATGGCATAAAAACTTTAGAATGTCTAAGTAGTTCACTGGAGTTAATGTGTATATTAGCAGAATATTTTCCAATTTTTCGTGGTCCATATTCAAGACTATACCAAGTTTCCGCGAGAACGTGGCCAAGCCAATTAATTAGAGCTTAGTCCTTGGGTTTGGAGGTGAGCCATTCAGCCCCACCGCTGGGTCAAGGAGGGACCTCGTGGTTCCTTGTGGACTGGGGCAATTTCCCCTCGCCTTGCTCTTAAGCCTTTAGTTTGGACCATGTATTCGTCTCAGTTTAAGTGAATTTTTCTGCACGACATGCTATCATCATGTTGAACTTGATGAAAATCATGATAGATGCTTTATCCTCTGGGTTTATCTAGGTCTAACTTAAGTGTGATTAGGTTAAAAATCAGTAGCTGAATGGTCCAATAAAGCTGAGAGATTTCAATAACTCTACACCTACTGCTAATGTTGAAACATAGGAATTTTTTAGGATACCATGATGAGCTGGACTGTTGAAGAATTAGAACTGAAGTTTGCTTTGATGTAGTGTTGCAAATTACTAAGATCAGGAATGGTTTTGTTCATTATGTTATGTCTTTAGTTAAGCAAACTTGACGTGTGAAAGTCTCTGTAAACAACTGGAAGAGTAAAAATTTTCCTTACTGGTGAACTTGTTATTGGTTTTGTTATTTTATAGAAGAAAAGTATAGAAATTTCTCTGTTGATTTTTTATTGATTACAGGAGGGTTTGGCATAGTTTCCCTGCTGTATGGGATATGAAACATATAAAGAATGTAAACTGGTTGAACATAGCTGTGGGTCCTTTACACTTTTTTCAAATGTGCACACATACGAAATTCTAGGATTCCATAAGCTCCTCGGTCAGACTGTACCTGGTCAGTGGTCATTCATATTTGTTGGTATTCTTTCTTGTTCCAACCATGTTTTGAGGGGAAAAAATCTTTTAAGGTGTGCCGGTCAACGGCTTAGACACAGAGAATGTGGTAGGCTGTGAGATATGAGCAATGTCGAAAAAGGAGGGTTTATTCTATTAGTATGCCGTTGGGTAGTTGGGACATAGAGTTGGAGATGTGGTGTGCTGTGGGTGTGTTAAATATTAAAAACTATTTCATCACTTTTCTGCACCCTGCCCCCCAAATTAGATCTGGGGTCAGGACGTCAGGTGATTGGTGTCTGACCCTAACCTGTCCGACCGGGTTCTGGTCCTTGGTTGGGGTTGGTTCAAATGACTGAATGGGCATCCTGAGCTCATACGGTCGTGGGTTGGGTGGCTCCTTGACCTTTTAAGCATGTCTACTTGAAAGAATTTTTCTTTGGTCATTGCCACCAATCGGCAACTTAGCTGCTCCATCATCACATGTGAGTGATAGTTTGCAGTCACTAGACCTTAACTCCATTGATCTATCCATCATTTGTTCACTGTGAGACGAAAGCACAAGCGGAAGTTTGTTTTATATTTGAGAAGTTATGCAGGTTTTGCAGTCGGATGGTTAAAAAGATAGAATTAGATGCTCTGTTATCTAAGCAGTTGAAGGTAGCTAGTTGACGGGGATGTAAAAGCACTTTGCTGGGAGGTACTTCTTTCTGTGGCATCCCCTT
>NCQT01098358.1:0-11208 GCA_002740465.1 Stenocereus thurberi
AGACCACGCACAACCGAGATCCACTGCAACCATTGAGCAACAGTGAACAACGGCTCCAGATCAATCCTCATAAGAGGCAGGATGTGACAACGTTGCAGCCATTTAAGAATCGACATAACAAGGAACTGATTCTAACTCAAAAAAGCACTCATAATTTGAATAATATTCCAAACCAGATTTCAAAAGTTCAACTCGTATTCAATGGCCTAAAAGCAAATTACACTGATTCAAGAATCTCCTATAATGAATCTACAACTTGAAATTGAAAACCAAAAAATGAAAATTGAAGGCTAAGAACCCTTACTCCATGCACTGCTTTGACCCCCATAAAAACTCAGCCCTTCAGCCCCTTGATTGCCCCCACTAATCTAGAGTTAAACACTATCCAATGCATTGTAATGGTTGCCTTGATGATGGTGGTGATCAAGGAACCTGAAGGAAGAAAAAGAGAGGGAATGAAATGGCTAGGGCTCCAAAGGAAGAAGAAGAACCGCCATGCCCTGTTTTTTCAGGTGTCCTAGGCTATGAACCGAAGAGTAAGAAGAAGAAAGGGTAGAGAGGGAGTCTAGAGCTCACGTGCTTAGCATGTAATGTTTTAAGTGGGAGCAAGCTGGGGATCAAAAAGGGGAAGAAGCTGGGCTAGCCAACGAGAGAAAGAAATGAGGAAAAAGGGAAAAAGGAGGGGGAAGAAGGATGGGATCACTGGGCTTCGGTCTGATTGCTGGGGACTGAGCTGGGCCAGGCCCAACCAGGACAAGTTGAGAGGGAGAAAGGAGGAGAAGCCTGGCCGGCCTTATGCTTGGGCTTGTGACTGGGCCGGTTCTTTTTTTTTTTTTTTTACTTTCTATTGCCTTTATTCTCTTCCATTTGGTCCAAACTTGATTTTGAGCATTATTAATTTTCCCAAATTTTTTCCAAATTCCTATAAAATAAATAAAACAATATTAAGGTCCTAATCTAATTATTTAGCTTGTAGTAAACAATAGATAATAAGCGGTACAAATTAACTCAATTTCTAATTAAGCTTAAATGTAATAGCCCAGCCCTAAATCATGTTTATTTATTTAATTGAGTCATGTTATTGATTTTCTTGCATGTATTTATCGTATTTAGTCATTCCGATTAGGAAAAATTCACTTGGGCCCTCACTTTGCAATTCGGGTTTCTATTATCATCAAATTTTAGGAAGATTAATAGTAGGCCTTGGCAATTATGGTTTAAGTGATTAAATTATTTTTCATGACATCACAAAAATTTAACTCCAAGCTACGCAAAGTTTTATCGCAACGCAATTGTTATTTTCGAGCCCAATTCATTTGGGCCAATTTGAAGCCCAACAAGTTGGTATAATTGAATTTGGCTAATTACTAGCATTTGATTATAATTAAAAAAAGCTACGTTTGGAGGTTACATATCAACCAAGTAAAGCAAGCAAGCCAAAAAAATATCAACCAAGCAAAAATGAAAATAATCCGACTTCACTCCTTCTTTCTCCTTCTCCACCCCACAGCCTTCACTCTGTCGCTTCTGCATAGCCAGTCCTACCGCCATACCCAGCCACCATGCCTTGCACCACCAGCTGCCTCCCCAACTCCCATCACCAACGAACATCACCTTCATCTTCATATATTCACGCTTAAGTGAGGTAAAATCCTATCCTAATCATATTTATTTTTGGGTTTTCACTTACATTTGATTATAGATCATGTTATCTTGATACAAAAAAGTATTAGTTTCATATTTGATTGAGTTGGTTAAGTATGGAAACATGTAGGAATTGAGATCATATATGATCATGCGAGCTTGGTGCTGATAATGAAGAGCTTTGAGTTTTGATTTAATTTTTGTAAGCTTTGGCATGAAAAGTGATTTTGATGTTGTACAAAGTGGTTTTGGATGACTTTGGTTGTAGATATGAAATGGACATAACCTGGGGTTTCATGACCATGCATGATTTAATTTGATTCCTAAATCAAGTATGTTATTTGAATTAAATTAGGTGGCAATTAGAGGTTGGATACATGATGGACTTAGAAGAATGATGTTACATGAGCTTTGTCAAATTTAGTGGATTTCCCAATACCGACCAAACGAAGTTGTTGAGAATGTAATACGAGTACGTGAGTTTATGGGAGTTTTGATGCGAAGAAAAAGATTGAAAAATATGGGCATTAGGGCGGTAAACAAACACAAAATAGGCATCACTTTAGGAATAAACTGGTGTTAAGTGCTACATTAAAAAATTATGGTCTTTGGTGGGTAGATAGTTCAATGAGTTATCTTTCAACGGACTCTAGAATTACTCAATTTTGAGTTTTGTGGACAAGGTTACGACCAATTTATGGAGACTGCATAGAATAAATTGAACCTATGCACTGTTTTATTTAAGCTTAATTTTAGAGGTTGCATGATAGTAATTGTGTTTTGCACTGTCAATGAAAGTGTTGTAAGACTTCTTAAGCTTTTAATATAAGGGTATGAGGTCTCAATTTGAGGTTAAGGGTCAAAGATATAAATTATTTGCCATTGCACCTATTAAGCCTCTTCTTTATAATCTAAATTATTTACCTTGGTCCATTTTACTCTAAACCATCTTACCTTGGTTTAAACCAAATTTCCATAATTTATTTAGTCTTGTATCGTATTAGTGCAACCTATCTTATATTTACTCATCGAAGTATGAGTGCCCTTTTGCAATCCATTTCTGTTAAAGTCTCTAGTTATGAGAATGAGAATTATTTACTTACAACGTATTATCCACAATGACATTTCTAAAATAGAATCGGGGCCTAGTTTTTTCTTTTGTGTATAAATATTATCTGGTGAGATTGTATTAAAAATTCCAGGTACATTCATTGCTTATATCTTTAGAAATAAAAACGAATTTATCAAAATTATAATGTCTTAGTAGGCACATCAATAAAGCAGTTTAATCAGTAATTTGTCACATAACTAGTGACCCCATTAGTTATCAGCTTTAGGACATTCGCCTTTCAGTTATCCACTCGGCCTCAGGCCAAGTTCCCTAATCAGCTTGACAGGTGTACACCTATCTACAAATCGTATCAGTTCACAGGGGTTCACCACCAGATAATAACTAGTAGTAACTAGCAATCTCATTCCCTATTTTAAATTAAAAAATGAATTGCAAAGTGTGCCAAATCAATGTTTCAATGATCATTTAACAATACATTAATGCATGTACTGAGCTTCAGATCAAATTTTAAAATGTTCGCTATGTTATCTTTGAGGCAAGTGCACAGTGAACAACCCCCATGTTGGTAAACCTGCTGACAATGATAAATGAGTAAGGGACCCGGGTTGAATTATTGATGGTGTACTGCACTTATGTTTTTGGAGATGCATTTAGAGTTATCTTATGGTTGGAACTGTAACAATAATGGTGAATTACCAACTATGATGTATAAATGTTATGTTTGTTATCACCTACACATGTATGATTTTGGATGATGTTGATCACTTATGGGCTTGAATTATGCTCAACTATAATATCTCCAGTGTAATCGCTTTAAGTCTTGTCCTTTTTGAAATAGCGGTGACACCCCGATCATTGGGATTATCATCCTAATCAAGACAATTATTTAAGAAACCATAAATAGTGAAGCATGTCCATGTTGGGGTGTTACAAATTTAGTATTAGAGTTAGGTTTGATTTCCTTGATGGGATATGAAAAATTGAGAGTAGATATAGGAGGGTGACACGGGTAGTTAGTGAGGTTTCTATAATTTAGAAAATTTCGATAATAGCAATATTTATGTATTTCTTACATGCCCCTCATTTATATCTTTCTTTGTTCGATGGAACCTTATGCAGTTAACATGATGCCAGGCACATCTGTGGCCACCCACAACTTACTGTTACAGGTCAGCATGATAGCTCATTCACAGGACCCTTTTTTGAAGTTTTATAGTATTACGGTTCACACAAGTAGACTCCTATGGTCCTTAACTATAGTTTCCCCGGGGGTTGAGTTTGGGATATATTATTATGATTTCATAATGATGGGAGCCTCAGGGTGGGATGGACTAGGTTTCAGATACAGGCGGCTTGGGCTACCATCATTTGTAAGTTGCTCCTCAAGGAGGAGCTCGAGCCGAGGGGGATCACCATGAAGACCTTGCAGCATGCTTTTCCTTTACACCAGGCACCTCCCCACCTACACCACCTGCGCCAACTCAGGGACACCATCACCGCCTACTTGGGCACTCCTCAGATGCCTAATAGCCTAGTGCCATCGAGATCAAGTGAGGCTCATGTGGTCATGGATCTCCCTGATTCGCCAGAGGTAGTAGTAATTAGCTCAGATGATGAGCCCATAAAGGATCTCGAGGACCACCTAGAGGCAAAGGATGATCCAGAGGAGGATCTGGAGTTGGAAAGCCAGTAGGACCATCAGATTGTTAATGATGTAGAGCCAGAGACAATAGACAGCAGTTTTGACTCAAGGCCAGGAGTCTGACTTATCCGGATTACGATCCATCTTGAGATCATTAGATTGATTTAGCGTTTACTTTCATTAGGTTCTTTACGAGCCCGCATGTATCAATTATGGTCGATTGGACAGATGAATTTTATATAGCATGTGATATTGTATATAATCAGCCAGATCTTTCCAACTATGATGACTAGATCCGTCTCTTTTTTAGGAATGGAGCAGATTTGGTGTCTTAAGCTAATTAGTGCTTTTGTTTGCGGTAGGTGTTAGGGCTGACATTAGTTAGGCAGCTAGTTGTGATATTTTTTTGTTGATCGTGTACGTAATTAAGTAGCTATTTATGTAAGCAAGCAGTTGTGGAATGATATAATGAAGCCTTGGTTTTGTTTTTATAATCTTGTTAGTTGTATTTATTGGGTATACTTATCTTATATGTTGGTTTTATGCAAGTGATTGAATTATTCTGCTTAATGTATGATCAGAATGCGGAGACTCATATAAGAGATAACTCGGACCATGGTTAGGGATCGGGTGAACAAACCTCATGTAATGCACCTCTAAACTTGGTGAAATGCCACCAATTCTCCATGAGTTAACTAATAATATTGGAAACCCTAACTACTGGCTGACTTTGGTAGCTAAACTGATGAAACGGATTCCCCCAATACCTGTTAAAAACCCTCCTAGAGATGATAAACTCGTAGCGAGGATAGCATGGTGCAACCCTAAAGTTTACAATAGAAAGTATGACCTAATGGAATTAGAGGAATGGGTGAGGGGAATAGAGAAAATTTTTACATTGGTAGAGGTTCTAGAGGAGAAAAAAATGAACATTGAGACGTTCTACCTAACTGGTGAAGCTGATATCTGGTGTAACACAGTTAAGGTAGACTCGTAGGGCTTAAACTCACTTGGAGTAAATTCCTGGATGATCTGAGGGCTAAATTTTACCCATTTGTGGTTCATAGACAAAAGGATAAAGAATTTATGGAATTGAAGATGAGTGGTAGTATAACGGTGTTGCAGTATGCTAGCAAGTTCACAGACGCAACCCTATGTTTTTTATCAACTACACGTGTATAGTTTTGGATGATGTTGATTGTTCACGTGCTTGAAATATGCTCAATTATAATATCTCTAGTGTAATTGCTTTAAGCTTTTTGCTTTTTGGGATGGTGGTAACACCCCGATCATTGGGATTATCACTCCCAATTAAGAGAATTATTTAAGAAATCACAAACAGTGAAGCATGTTCAGTTTGGAGTATTACAGATTTTGTATCAGAGCTAGGTTTGATTTCGTTGATGGGATATAGAAAATTGAGAGCAGATATAGGAGGGGGAGGCCAGTAGTTAATGAGGATTATGACTATAGTGTTAGAAAATTTTAATAATGGCAATATTTGTGTGTTTCTTACGTATCCCTCATTTATGTCTTTCTTGTTTAGATGGATCCTTATGCAGTTAACATTATGCAGGTACATCTGTTGCCACCCACATCTCACTATCACACACCAGCATGACAGCTCATGCACAAGACCCATTTTCTGAGTTTTATAGTATTATGATTCATGCATGTAGACTGCTACGATCCTTGCCTTCAATTTCCCCATGGGTTGAGTTTACGATATGTTATCATGATTTTCTAATGACGGGAGCCCCAGGCTGGGATGGACTTAGGTTTCCGATACAGGGGGTTTGGGCAATCATTACTTCTGATCTACTTCTCGGAGAGGAGTTCAAGTAAAGGGGATCACCATAAAGATCTTGCAGTATGTTTTTCCTTTGCAACAGGCCCCTTCACCACCCACACCACCTGCACTAGCTCAGGGATCACCATCACTGTCTGCATCGGGCACTCCTAAGATGCCCGATAGCCCAGATTCGTAAGAGGTAGTAGTGATTGGCTTAGATGATGAGCCCATGGAGGATCTCAAGGACCACCTAGAGGTAGAGGACAATTCTAAGGAGGTGCTGGAGTTAGGGGCGCTATAGGAAAATTAGATTGTTGATGATACAGAGCCAAAAGTAATAGATAGCAGTTTTGAATCAGGCAAGAGCCTGAGGATGAGTCTGACCTGGATTACAATCCATCTAAGGATCGTTAGACTGAATTAGTGTTGACTTTCATTAGTTTATTTTTGAGTCCACATGTATAAAGTATGGCCAGTTGGATAGATGAATTTTGTGTAGCATATGGCATTGTATATAGTCAGTCAGATCCCTTCGATTATGATCACTAAATCCGTCTATTTTTTTTGGCATGTGGCGGATTAGGTCTCTGGGGCCTAGTTAGGTTTTTGTATAGGGTAGGTGTAAGGGTTGACATTAGTTAGTCAGCTAGTTGTGATATTCTCGTGTTGACCATGTATGTAAATAAGCTATTACTTATGTAAGCAAGCACTTATAGAATAATCTAATGAAGCCTTGGTTTCTGCTTTGATAATCTTGTTAGTTGTATTTTTTGGGTATACTTACCTTATATGATGGTTTTATGCAAGTGATTAAATTGTTTCGTTTAATGTATGATTAGAATGTCTAAATCTGTATAAAAAATGTGGGGACTCATATACGAGATAATTCGGACCATAGTGAGGGATCAAGAGAATAAGCCTCATGTAATGCACCAGCAAACTTTGGTGAAATGCCCTAAATTCCCTCTGAGTTTGCTAATAGCATGGGGAACCCTAACTACTGGCCAACTTTGGTAGCTGAGCTGATGAAACATATTCCCCCAGTACCTGCTGAAAACCCTCCTAGAGATGATAGTAGACAGGGTAGTATGACATAACCCTAAAGTTTACAATGAAAATTACGACCCAATGAAATTAGAGGAATGGGTGAGGAGAATGGAGAAAATTTATACATTTGTAGAGGTCCCAAAGGAAAAGAAAGTGATCATTGGGACATTCTGCCTAACTGGTGAAGTTGATATCTAGTAGAACACAGTTAAGGGTACGCTTGTTGCACCCAACTTCACTTGGAGTAAATTCCTAGAGGAGCTGAGGGTTAAACTTTGCCTAATTATTGTTCAAAGATAAAAAGTGAAAGAATTTATAGAATTGAAGATGAGTGGTAGTATGATAATGTGGCAGTACACTAGTAAGTTCACAAAACTATCCAGGTTTATCCCCAAATTTGTGTCCTTTGGAAGATTGAAGGTAAGGAGATTTGAAGAAAGTTTAGCTTTCTACATCTGTAACTAATAAGCTGGTCAACCAATCTCCACCTATCAAGAGCTATATGAGCGAGATGCTGAAGTGGAATGAGTGAAGAATGAGTTGAGGACCCTAAACCCAATTAATCAAAAGAGGAAAGGGATCGAGTGAGGAGCTTTGAGTGAGAGTCTAAACCAAAAGGAGCCTGGCCCCGCTCCTCCAAAGAGTTATTCTGCAGCCACGTGGAGCCCTATGGGAAATGCGAAAGAACCACCCACACCGCCCCTTAATGTCGAGTGGAAGTGTATGTGGTGTGGAAGTCCGGAGCACCTCATTGCTACATGTCCTCGAAGACTGAAGGTTGTAGATAAGGGCGCAGCAAAGCCTTGCCTCTACCTCACCAAGGCCTCCCACCTCCAAGGCTTGCAGCTGTAGAAAGGGCGTGTGTGATGAGAAAAAGGGGAGTTATCACCTCGGGTACAATAGTTATTAGAACTCACTTTTTAAATTCAAAGTCATTTTGTGTATTGTTTGATTCGAGTGCCACTCATTCATTTATATCCACCTAATCTGTAATGTAATTGAACTTTGAGAATAGGAAGTTAGAAACCAATTATAGAATCAAGCTACCCAATGATTCTATGGTTAAGTGCCCTATTTCCTATAAACTTATCCCTATTACTATTAGCCGAGTCATATTCCCTGGAGACTTGATTCAATTTGACTTGTCAGACTTTGATATCATTTTGGGCATGAACTGGTTGCATACCTATAGAGCCAAAATTCGTTGTGAAAACCTTAAGGTTATTTTGAGGAATGAAAGTGGGAGAGAAGTATGTTTTTTATGGGCAAAGAGAGGAAAAACCATGTCCTATAGTTTCTCCTATAAAAGCAAGTAAGTTGTTATGCCAGGGGTGTATTGGATATTGGTGTTATGCTATGGATGCTCAGTCAAAAGGGGAGAAAACAGAAGATATGTAGTTTGTGAATTTGGAGATGTTTTTTCCAAAGAGTTACCAGGACTGCCCCTATGGAGGGAAATTGATTTTGAGATTGAATTAATCCCTAGTGCCCAAACTATCTCTAAAGCCCCATATCGTATGGTGCTAATTGAGCTTAGACAATAGAAGAAGACAAGCTATTAGAAAAAGGATTTATCAGACCAAATGTGTCACTATGGGGGGCCCCCGTGTTGTTTGCAAAGAAAAAGGATGGAACCTTAAGGTTATGCGTCGATTACATAGCGCTGAATGAGATTACCATCAAGAACAAATACCCTTTGCCTTGAATAGATGATTTATTGGACCAACCCCAAGGAGCAGCAGTTTTTTCCAAGATTGATTTGAGCTCTGGACACCATCAATTAGGATTAAACCTGAAGACATCTCCAAAACTATGTTTACGACCAAGTATGGTTACCATGAGTTCACAATAATGCCCTTTGGCTTGTCTAATGCCCATGCAGCCTTTATGGATCTCATGAATAGAGTTTTCAGCACCTATTGAGACAAGTTTGTGGTGGTGTTCATCAATGACATTTTGATATACTCCAAGGATAGGGATGAACATACTGTTCATTTAACGACAATGTTACAGACCTTAAGGGAACATCAATTGCATGAAAATTTGAAGAGGTGTGAATTTTGGTTAGAAGAAGTGCTATTTTTGGGACATGTAGTCTCTAAGGAAGGGATTAAAGTTGACCTCGAGAAGGTGAAAGCAATTACAGAGTGGTCAAGGCCCACCAATGTCATAAAGATTAGAAATTTTTCTAAGCTTAGCTGGCTATTATGGAAGGTTTGTGAATGACTTTTAGAAAATGGCCTCCCCCTTGACTAATTTATTGAAGAAAGCCATTAAGTTTGAGTGGGCAGAGAAGTGTGAAAGGGTTTTTCAAGAGTTAAGACAGCAATTGATTAACACCCCAATCCTAACTTCACAAGTGGAAGGCAAGGAGTACACCATCTACAGTGATGCATCGAAGAATGGGTTGGGGTGTGTCCTAATGCAAGAAGATAAAGTGATAGCTTATACCTCCCGATAGCTCAAGCCTTATGAGAAGAACTACTCCACCCATGATTTGGAGCTAGCAAATGTGGCCTTCGTATTGAAAATTTAGAGACATTACTTATACGGAGTACCCTGTAAGATCTTTACAGACCACCAAAGCTTGAAGTATATTTTCACTCAAAAAGACCTCAATTTAAGACAAATGCGTTGGCTAGAATTACTTAAAGATTATGACTTGCAGATTTAATATCACCCAGAAAAAGCAAAGGCTTGTGGTAGATGCCCTGAGTAGGAGGGCACAACATAGCTTGGACACTGTAGCGATTAGGCAGTTGAACCTATTAAGAGAGCTTAAGCAATTTGGTATTCAATTAGTGTTG
This sequence comes from Stenocereus thurberi, assembly GCA_002740465.1. Lineage (NCBI taxonomy): Eukaryota > Viridiplantae > Streptophyta > Magnoliopsida > Caryophyllales > Cactaceae > Stenocereus > Stenocereus thurberi. Next base: position 10,005 of record NCQT01098358.1, read on the forward strand.
CATGGGTAAGCAAGTGTTCAGTTGTCAACACTTACCTTACTGCCCTCCATAATGGAGGAAATTTGAGCGAACCAAGAAAGTGATCCTGAGCTCCAAAGAACAATACAAAATCTTGAGAAAGGTAAGTCGTCTGGCTTTGTAAGACATGAAGATAGGACCTTACGATTTCAGAATAACACATGTGTACCCCAAATGAGGAACTAAGGGAGAAGATTTTAGAGGAGACTCACAACACCTGATACTCAATGCATTTAGGAGACAGCAAGATGTATCGAGACCTGAGGTAATATTTTTAGTGGAATAACAAGAAGAGAGAAGTTGTAGAGTATGTAAGCAAGTGTCTTATTTGCTAAACGTTAAAGCTGAGCATCAGCGTCCTGTAGGTGAACTACAACCTTTAGAAATTTCCACTTGGAAGTGGGACTCCATCTCAATGGATTTCATCATGGGATTACCTCTTTTTGCTTCAAAGAAGAATGATATCTAGGTAATAGTTGATCAACTCACTAAATCTTTCAATTTTCTACCAATTTAGGATACTTGGGGAGTTGAAAGACTGACTCAGTTTTATGTTAAGGAGATAGTACGATTGTATGGGAGTCCATCAAACATAGTGTCTGATAGAAATAAGAGGTTTTAAGCCTATTTTTGGCAAGCGCTACAAAAAGCCTTTGGAACCAAATTGAATCTTAACAGCTCTTGTCATCCTGAAACAAATGAGCAATCGAATGAGTGAATCAAAGTTTAGAAGACATGTTAAGAGCTTATGTATTAGAGTTCCAAAAAAAGTGGGAAGATGGCTTGCTCTTGGTGGCATTTTCTTATAGCAATAGTTACCAATCCACCATTAAAATGGCCCCGTTTGAGGCTATATATGAAAGGAAATGCATAAGTCCTTTTTGCTCGAGTGACCTTGATGAGGATTGACTTTGAGCCCAAAACTGATTTTAGAAACCACTGAAATAATAAGGAAGATTTGAGAGCATATTCGGGTTGCCTAGAGCTGACAGAAGAGTTACGCTGATAAAAGAAGAAGGCCCCTAGAGTTTTAGATAGGCGACAAGGTCTTTCTAAAAGTTTCGCTAACTAAAGATATCAAGAGATCTAGAGTATAAGGCAAACTAAGCCCTAGATATATTAGGCCATATGAAATTATTGAAAAGTTGAATCCTGTGGCTTACTGACTGTATCTGCTTGCGGAACT
>NCQT01098395.1:11901-30845 GCA_002740465.1 Stenocereus thurberi
TTCTGGCAACCCATGAGACCCTTTAGTGGGGTGCTTGCCATTAGGTGAACTATGCTTTTGGTTTATTAAGGGTTAACAATTTAGAGTTCTCGGATCTCAAATTGGTTAGGAATCAATAATGTTTCGAGCTGTTAGAATATTTCCCTCTTTCCCCCCTAAATTTTTGAAATGAATTTAAGTGCTTTACAGTCAGGGTAAGGTATTATTGAGCTTCGTCTCAGTATTCAAAATGTTTGTTTTCATGTACCAAATGTTGCATGGGGATGGGTTGTGAGCGAGAGTGGAAAAAAGTTTTTAGATAAGCTTTTTTTAGTATAAATAAATGTTGGATGTGTAGTTTATTGAATTTTGACAATTGGCAGTTGACTATTGACCTAGGATTATATTTTTGGTTTATTTCAATGAATTCTTTTTTTACCTTGTATTTCTTACTGAAATACGACAATGATGCCCATCAGGTTATTATCCGCTACATTAAATAGATTAAGATTAGTAATAAAATGAATTAGAATTCCTAGGGCATCACAGAGTAGTATCAGAGCTTTAGGTTCGGCCTAGTGGCTCCGTTAGGATACTACACCCTGAGGAAGTCTAAAATTTGGGGATAGGAATTCACCATAGTGAGACCGTTGGGTTAAAAAGTAGGGTGGCATGTTCTTTTTTGTTGCACTAGACGCTCATGTGTTCCTTGTGTGCTTTCTAGGAGGATGAATATTCTATAACATAGTCACCTAGAAGGCACACTTTGTTTCAATCGGATGCTGATAAAGCTTCCAAAGCACTCCATTCTTGGCCATGTTATCCAGCTTCGAAAGGCTATTCACCGTAACTTAAACGACTTCCTATATGGATGTTTAACGAATAATGAGAACAAGGCGATTTATTTCCTTCTGATGCTATGGGAGGACCGCATATGACACTATCGATATGATGAACTCCTTCCTCTAGAGATCTCACCAGATAATTGGGCTAGATGCTGCCGCTATGATCGCCAAAGACTTGCTATGGACTTCGATGAGTACCTGGTGCAATGAGGGTATAGTGATGAGTTGTGGGAGTTATTGGAGTTATTTGAAGTGGACCTGTTACCTCTTTTCAGCAAGGATAAAGCTGAGGACACCTCTACTCAAGAGGAAAAAGAGTTGCTACTGCACGGGAATACAATTGGTGACTCTGAGGGCAACCCTATCGAGGTCAAGTCAAATACTATAGAGGGTAAACGGGAGCGAGGAATGGTCTTTAGTGCGGTTATGCTAGTGAACCTGGGGAAGATCATTACAAAAAGAAGGTCATGCTTCTACTCTTATTTAACCACACATGGCTAAGTTTAGTGAGAAAATAAGCCGAAATGAGCACTTAAAATTATCTCCACATATAATAAGTGATGAAAAATATAACCACTCTTATAGGAGTGGTAGTAACTAACTAAGGTATATCCACGCATATTAAGCATGGAAACTTATATTGCGTGAATAGGGAATGGTTAGCACGGATATTAAGTGTGGCGGCTATTGTTTTATTTTTTTGAAATGTATTTTAAGGTAAATCACCAAATATATGACAATTTAATTAAAAAAAGAGGAGAGTTTACTTGATCTCTGGGGTAAATATCAATACCATGGGAGGCAATGGCCATCTTGATGAAGAAACCCAGACCCTTAAGCCCAGGTTTCTGTACTCGCAAAACCAGCGCCTAGATTTCGAAGAAGTAGATTCATAAATGGCCTGACTTTGTATGCCAAGAGCTTGATCTTGTCTTCATCGACGCCCATTTTCCATCCAGGGCAAGTCTGATGTCAAAGGCCTCTCCGATCCTTCCTAGTGCGAGAGGTTTCAATTCAATAAAGTTAGTCTCTCCCTTTATATCTCCTAGTACCTTTTTTGTTATTGATTTTTGGGTTTTAACCAATTTGGGGGCCGTCACCGTCAGGAATTTACTGAGTACACCAATTTTAAAAAATGCTTGGACTACATTGAAGAGTGTATGATTAAGCACGAACCCATTGATGGCCTGACATTCTCGCACGCCCCTTCATCTGTATTCACAAAACCCTGGCGTTGCTGCTTTTCGATGTTCGTCCCAGTCTCGTACTATTGCTTCTCAGTGTTCATTTTAGTTGGCAGCGAGAGTTCCAGCGTTACTGCTACTCGACGTTCATTTTGCTCAGCCCTTTTATCCTGTGCGCTCCTCTGCATTTCGTCCCCTCTAGTTCAAGAGGTTCCCGCCTGATTCTGGCGTATCCTGGCTGTCAGTGGTGAGGATTCTAGCAGGTTTAACTTGGGTAATTAGCCTTTTTCTCTCACTCTCAGAGCTGTGTGGCTCGAACTTTGAAAAAATTATTTATAATTAATTTGTGTGTAGCAACCATACTTCTTAAACCTTATTTGTGTGTTACTATGCATAGTGGAGACAAAATGTTAACATTGGATTCATATCTATACATTCCATTGTGCAATTTGACTTCATTGTTAAAGGCACCAAAGGAAGAGCATGACAAAGTTGTAAAGTTTGAACTTCATGGCCAGTCTACTTAGTTAAAGCACGGTAGTGTTGTCATTGTAGCCATCACGAGCTGCATAAATACATTAAACCCAGTGTCCTGCTGGGTGTTGGTTTGGTTGCTAAGAAAGCTTGTCCGCTGTGTTTATAGGTTAGTATGTCTGTTGTTACATTGTTAAGTTTGATCATAATGCTTCATCTTACGAAGTGTTTTGTAGTATTAATCTCTTCTGTTAGCATCAGTGTTATTTTCGGTTGAGTTTTGAACATAATTTATTTCAGTGTTTTGCTAAGTTCCCATTAAAGAGCCTCTCAAATTTCTCATGTCGACTTTTATGTTTGCATTTCATGTTGACATGGGAAATTCCTGGGTTCCCTGAGTGGCATTTTTGCTTTGGATTTTGCCAAGTGCAAAATTATAAAGGATTAGGAATGCGCTTTGTGCACAACTCCTTGGCGATTGACATGCTAGAATCTGTTCATGTTGTGTAATTTGGTAGTTAAATAACTATAGTGATATAAGTGAATTAGTGACAAGAGTTACATTAGGGTTCTATTAAGGCAAGTGGAAGTTGAGATATTTTGTACTTTCTATTGTAGTTTGTTCTGGTTTCATATCTTATATCTGTGTCTGAAAATCTATTCATGTTCTCACTGTTCTTATTGTAAATTCTATCCAGCAATGGGTTCTCATTATTGGTGTTTCTCTGTATTTATTTGTAAATTACATTGCAGTTGTCAACGTTTTGAAGTTCTTCAAATTTTTCAGGCCAAGAGCATGCTTTAGTGATATCAAACCATAGAAGTAACATTGACTGGCTTATGGGATAGGTGCTTACTTAGGCAAGTTATTTATAATGCCACCTTTTAGATTCATACGGTGTATAGAGGGGCTTGATATCGCACATGACTGTTTTGTTCTTTACTTGCATCTCCATGTAAAATCTAGGAGGCATGGGCATTTTAGTTATTGGTTCATCGGCTAATCTATTGTGATTATGGTAGTGGGCAGATTGCCTTGGCAGCACATTAGCTGTTATGAAGAAATCATCAAAGTTACTTCCGGTGAGCACTCAACCAAATACGTTCCTTTCTTAGATATGCTTAATTATGCTAGTCTTTGTTTTGTCATCCATGAACATCTAAAATCTCTAATTCTCTTGCTCTCTTTAATTTAAAGATTCATTTAAAGCCTTAAGATTTGATCTAGTTATTTTCATCTTATATTTCAATGATAGGATAAAATACTTTCTAGGGCTACATTTCTCAAATCATTGAGCTAGTTTGCTTCTCCATTTTCGTATAATCTTCTCATCGGTCAATTATGATGTGAATTGTATTGATGCTGATTATTATCCATTTTCTACTTTTGTGGCTGAACACACTAACGTGTCACTTCCCTGACAAAGTTCTTACCCAGGCTGAGGGGTTGAATGTATGCTAATTTCGGTGAAACTGAAGTAGCATATTCTGTCGGTTCCCTATTTAACGCATGTCAAGTGCCTTTGAATGCGCTATATGCTATAATGCTAATATCCATCTTATCCTCTCAAAGCACCCCTAAAAAAAAGAAAAAAGAGAAAATAGCAATAAACTGAATTGAATGTCCTTTATAAAATTTGTGAACGGTGATTATGATCTTCTATAAGATAGAATCTCTTTACCCCTTTTTGAGAGGGAGGAGTTTTGAATATCATTATATGTATGTGTGTGTGTGTGTGTGTGTGTGTGTATATATATTTCATTCAATCGAGTTGCTGTAAAGGTGTCCCATAACTCCATTTATCTTGGGACTCTTTGAGTCTCTATTGCCATTTCTTTCTGCCTTCCTAATTGTTTTTGCAGTTCTGCCCATCCTGGTTCATTTTTCATAAGAGTTTGGCAGTCAGTTCATTCCTTGAGCATATTCAGAAACTATAATCCTGATGTATGCAGGTAATAGGTTATTTAATGTGGTTTTCTGAGTATCTTTTTCTTGAGAGAAGTTGGGCAAAGGATGAAAGCATATTGGAGGTATCTATGCATCGAATGATCTGAACTACCATGCATGCATAAATTCCTTATCTTTTAAACAAGTGGAGTATGCACCTTACATGTCCAAGGTTATGACTTTGAAGAACAGCAAACACCAGGGTCAGTTACCCTTCCCCTCTTGCTGCTTCTTTTCTTTTAGTTGTTTTTACATGCCACTATTCAAGTGCCATAACATTAGATGAACAGTTTTCTTGCCAGTTCTGTAATTTATGGCTTTGATTCTTTTAGAATGCCTCTAATGAACTCTTTAATATGAGCTCAGGTAGCATCATGAGCATCAGCACAACATCAATGGTCCTGTCCGTTATTGTTGTTGCTTCACGCTTTCTTGTTGTCCTTTAATGTCATCCTCATTAATTGAGTTGTTGGTGGCTCATTTTTGCATTAGTTGTGTAGAGGTAAGAGTTATTATTTTCCAAATTGATTTTGGAAGGTGCATGTGTTCTATGAGTCCCATGTTTATTTCAGCATAAAGAAGTAAAAACATTTGCAATGAAGGAAATCGATAGATTTGTTAGTAATTTATGAAAGTGAGCCAATTTTTATGGGCTACACCAAATGCAACAATTTTGGTTGATGAAAATTGTATACTTCCCTGTTGTATTGTGGCTAGCATTAAGAAACTGTCATTTCTATTACAAAGATCATGTTCAGCTATCCTATGTTCCTATTTTGTGTGATGTTGAGCCTAAATAAAATATAAGTGTATAGACTAGGCGTTAGCCCATTCTTGCCAATGCTCTTCATTAGATGTTTTACTTTTTTGTTTGTATCAAAGTGTCAAGTTGTAAAAAAAAACTATCGGTAATTAGCTTAAGGCCTAGTGGGGGGATGCTTAATTTTCACAAAAAGAATAGTGTGCAATTTCTTCTCTCTCGAGGTTGTGTGTGTGCACAACTTAACCATTTTTAGGGCCTACAAACATGCTTGGGTGTTTCATTATCAAGGCATATTTGCATTCTTTCTTTCTGGAAGACTCACTGCATGAGTCATGGCATAATGGTTTTAAAAATTTTGTCATGAAACACCATATCCACCGGTTAACATTGAAACGGGTAGGACTCAGCATTTGATCTCAATGATGGTGACACCTTGTCCTCACACACAATAACAGCTTAGAGAATCATGGCTAGCTCATGTTGGACAAATTAAAAGTATTGTATTAAGTGATAATGAGTTTATAGCTTTTGACCGTTCCTAGTTTTTGAATGATATATAATATTCTCATGCACTGAATCTAATTTTTCTACTTATTATGGAATATACTATCAACTTGCTTTGTGTTTTTAAAGGGCTAAAGATGGCTTCTATGACAATAGAAGCAATCTATTATTCCTCCCTGAGAACATGTTTTCTAGGTTTAATGGTATTTCTTTTTATTGTAACTTGGTGTTAAACCATGCTGTATTGCAGGTGGTCCAAATCCTTTGTTGAGTACTATGTGAAAGTGCCTCTTCTTGGTGTTGTCTCTTACCCTAGCTTACTCTTGTCGTATCCCCATTCTGTCTCACATTTGTGGTCCTCTGAGGAGTTTATCGAGATTGACACATTAGATGGATAGGTCATAACATACTAGTAAGATAAGATTTATCCTATATATCTTGTGTACATCTCAAAATGTGTTGCTTCTATTACAGCTTATCTGAAACATTAAAACTATGCTGCTTTGGTGACTTAGAGAATTGCTTTGATAATCACAGTTACTCAAAATGTTCAAATCCCAAACCCGAAGGTGATGTATTGTATCAAAAATCATAATGTTCCTCTTGGTTTGTCATCATTTTGTTTGATGCAAGTATATGGGTGAATAATCATCTATGGTAAGAGTTCTGGTGATGGATATTTTTTATTATGTGGATCAGGGAGGTATAGTTCTTTTAGTTGTTTGTTTTCTTAGATTTACTCATGGTAATAGGTTAGCTTTGGGTTGGATATTTCAGGCGTGTGTCCAGTTGAGTTGATTTGCTCTGGTACGTGGCTGTTGAGATTGTGAATAGTTTTTTATTGTATTCATGACATGCTGTAAAAGGAAAATAGTCAAGTTTTAGGCGGAACTTTATCGATTTTTTTTCAAAATTAGGGAATATAATAAAAAGACAAAGCTAAGGGTAAGGATCTTACATAATGTTTATAGAACGAGAGTTCCTAGTTGTGAAGGCTAATAGATATTACTTCTTGCAATCTTTTTAGAAGTCATTTTCTATTATTAGCATTGCTTGTTATAGTTAACTCTAATGTATGGGTCTGGTGATTTCAGATTGAAACCAAGGGTAGCATGCCCCAAAATTGGATATTAAGTTTGGGTTCGTGAAGTGTTCACTTGGAATTATGGAGTTCTCTATACTATCTTATTCATTTTGTTTAGCTTCATTCTTATATGTGTGTATTTCAAACAAACTCACCTTTTGTGTAGTGGGTACATACTTTATAGGCATGTTGAATTTAATTTTGTACTTTTCATTATGTGGTTGAACAGTAGTTATTTATTAACTTAATTAATTACAATCTATTTATGGTTATAAAGTTGTCGTAATTTTTGTATCATTAACATTATGATCAAATATATATTTTCTCTCTCTATCTATCTTCCTCTAGCTCACCCCTTTCTCTGTGTGTGTGTGTGTGTGTGTGTAATGCATTAGTGAATATAAATTATTTGTATTTTTTTAATATAATGACTTTTATTTTCTTTTATAAAAAAATTTTCCCGGCAAAATTAGCTATCTGCTTAGAGCACTTGAAAGTTAGTTATCAAATACATAACACCACACTTATAAGTGAGGGAATGGTGAAAATGTTTTTCTCCCCAAGGTTACTCTAGCCACCGATACAAGCAAGGCGAATCTACGTTCACCTATAAGCGTGGTAGATGACGTAGTCTTCCAGGGTTATAAGCGTGGGTACTACACTATCGGCCACGCTTATTAAGTCTGGTGAATTTTTCCCCACTGATATCCTATGCACGCTTACCTTAAGCATGACGAATATGTCTTGCCATGGATATAGGTGTGGAAGGAGGCAAATTTAAGCATGGTAGATGCAACATTTTTTGTAGTGGATGACTCAGATCCTCTCAATGGGTCTGATAAAGAATCGCATTAGGAATTGAGAGGAGCCAAAAAGGGACTCTGACAAGGACTCCAACTTTGAAGAGGGAGACCCTTTAGAAGAATCAGAAGCTGAGGAACAAAAATGCACCGAGGAGTAGTGACCCCAAGCAAGAAGAGTTTAAAGAAGAGGAAACTACAAGGGAACAATCATTAAAATCACATGCATTTACCTTACCTTCTAATGATAGGAATTAGCGTAGTAGGACTTGTTAGAGCATTTGGGATAGGGATTTGATTAGTGAACTTAAGCTGAATTGTTTGCTGATTTTGTTTGAAATATTCTCCAAATAACCCCGTTGCAGGGGAGAACTTTGGTGATGGACTTTATTATTATTATGTGTATTAGTTGAAATTCTATTTGAATCTATAAACATAGTGAGTACTGCATGAAATCTGGATTCATGGATAAATGGGTGACATTGAGTTACTCGGTTGTATATTTGGATTAGCCTCATAGCTGAATGTATGCCATACGTTTGATTTTTTTTATGTCCAATATAAGTGGGCTTATGAGTCAAAGGCCAAGTGTTATAAATTGTTACAAGTAGGGTAGCTCTGCCCATTTTGCTTAAAATTTTCTTGCTTGGTCTTAGAGAACTATTAGGGCGAAATCAATTAGTAAAAAAATCATAAAGTTAGAGCTTAAGTCTAAAATTATTTTCCTTGGAATGTTTAAGAATAGCGGGAATCTCACTACCGAAGGAATGTTCTATGATGGATGACATAAGGAAGCATTTGAGGCCTTTCATCTTGGAAATGAAGGCCCGTCGACTAGCGCCACAAGGGAGAGCCTTAGACCTACTAGGGGCAACCTTGCTAACCTTCTACTCATCGAGCCGCTAGAGAAGCAAGGCGAATTGCTACATAATTTAAATAAGAAGAAGGAGAACAATGATGAGGATGATACCTCTAACTTGTTTAAGAAGCTAACCAATCCCCACCCACCTAAGCTTTCGAAGGGTGGATCCGAGAGATGGAGAAATTATTTCATGCTCTCCAGTTCCCTGATAAATGGAGAGAGGGATTCAAAGGGTTTTACCTCAGAGGGGAAGTTAATTTATGGTGGACCATTATAAAGGAGAAACAAAATAGGCCTGGACTTGGATAGACACAATTCAACAAGCTCATGAACAAGTGGTTCTACCTGATTTCCCTATGGAGGTTATAGAAAAAGAATTCCTTGGATTAGAGCTGGGAAAGATAAGTGTTCTACAATATACTTCCAAGTTTATGGAGTTAGTCCGCTTTACGCCAGGCTATGTTGCAAATGAGACCTTCAAACTAAACTGTTTTGAGTTGGGATTGAACCATAACCTAAAGGTTGCTATGTCTATAAGTACATATAGCTCTCACTAGGAAATGTATAACAGTGTTATCAATGTAGAATGGGCTCACAATGAAAAGAGGTCATCTTCAACAAGCAAAGGGATAAGAAGAAAAGGAAATGGCAAGATCGCTGGAGCTAACAACGAGGCCATGCCAAAGAGGCTCCCAAAATAGCCAAATATGTGGTTACCACCAAGTAGTGATATGTTGGGCATGCAGGAAGCCTGACCACTATGCTAACAATTGCAAGGCCACTTAAACAAGAGGTTGCTTCAGATGTGGCAGTTACCAGCACCAAGTGAGATCCTATCCTCTATCACCACCGGCAACTGATTAAAGAAGGACTGACATCCAAGGCACAGCCTAACCTCCTAACCAGGGCCAGGAAAGGCCTCCAGAGAACTAGTTACACGTAGATTGACCAGGCGAGTGGAGCCAACAATGACCACCAAACCCGCATCCCATAATATAGGAGACAAAGTGTATGTAATGAAGAGGAATGAGGCAGAGGACACTCCTAACGTGGTTATAATTACCGTCTCTATCTACTATTATGCAGTAACTGTGTTATTTGATTCTAGTGTGGCATTTGGTATTGTTGATAAGTTAAAGTTAGCTCCTTTTATTAGATCACCTTATGTATCTATTACTACACATACATAAAACTCCGTGTGGTATGGGAAGCTATTTAGAGAGTGTTCTATCCTAATAGCTGGTGAAGAATTCATAGATGACCTATATCACTTTAACTTATTTGAGTTCAATGTAACCTCAGAATAGATTGGCTATCAAAATATCATGCCCAAATAAACTGCCTCAAGTAGTAGGTCACTTTAAAAGGTTCTAATAAGGATAGAATAGTGCATAAAAGGGCCAATAATAAGCTATGAGTGAGGCTTATCACCGCGCTAAACGCATATGAACTCTTGAAACGGTGGTATAAGGGTTACCTATGTAATGTGATTGACTCAATAATAATTAAAACATTTGTAGAGAGAATACCAGTAGTTTGTGAGTTTTTCGATCTTTTCCCTAAAGAAATCCCTAGGATGGTTACGCTTAGGGAAGTGGATTTATGCATTGACTTAACCCTCGTAGCTACTCTTATTTCTAAAGCCCTATATGGAATGGCCCTGAGAAAGCTTAAAGAATTGAAGACTTAGGTTGATGAAGTTCTAGAAAAGAGGTACATTAGGCTAAGTACCTCATCTTGGGGAGCACTGCTGCTATTTGTGAAGAAGGATGGTAGTTTATGATTGTGCGTAGACTACATGAAATTGAATAAAATCACCATCAATAATTGATATCCCCTACCTCCAATTGATAATCTCCTTGACGAACCATAGGGAGCTGTAATCGTCTGAAGGATGGACCTTAGATCTAACTATCACCAACTTCACATTTGAGAGGAGGACATACTAAAAACTACTTTTTGCACCTGATATGGGCACTTCGAATTTGTTGTGATACCATTCGAACTCACTAATGCCCTAGTGCCCTTTAGAGATCTAATGGACGAGTCTTTGCACCACACCTAGATCAGTTTGTGGTGATGTTGATTGATGACGTACTAGCATATTCAAAAGCTCTAGAGGCATATGCTCAACCTTTAAGATTGCCTTTGAGGAACTAAGGAAAAATGAACTTTTTTTAAGCAGAAGAAGTGTGAGTTTGGCTGGAGAAAGCAGATTTCTTAAGTGATATGGTGTCTAAAGAGGGAATATCAGTTGATCAAGAAAAGACAGACATAATTACCTAATGTTTTACACCAAAAAATGCTAATAAGGTATGAAGTTGCCTAGGGCTAGCATGGTATTATTGGAGATTTATTCAATATTTCTCAAAGATAACAATGCCCTAACTAATTTGCTTAGAAAGACGGTGAAATATTCGGGGATAGAAAGATGTGAGCAAGCATTCTAAGAACTCAAGAAGAGAATTACATCTGCCCCTGCGTTGACCCTACCATTTGGAATTGAAGGGTTTGTGGTATATAGCAATGTATCGCATAATGGTTTGGGGTGTGTACTGATGCAAGGTAGACATACTATAGCATATGCAACTGGATAACTGAGGAGCCACAAGAAGAATTACCAAACCTATGACCTAGAATTGGTAGTCATGGTCTTTGCTGGAAAATTTGGAGGCATTACTTGTATGAAGTGCACTGTGACATCTTCACTGACCATCAAAGTCTCAAGTACCTATTCTCCCAAAAGGACTTGAACCTGCGGTGGATAAAGTGGCTAGAATATCTTAAGGACTGCATTGTACTAATCTAATATCATACTGAAAAGACAAACATAGTCACTAGCGCTTTAAGCCATAGACCATACCTAACCCTTAACCATATGCTCTCCATATCAACATAGTTGTTTGAGGAGTTTAAGAGGTTAGATATCAATGTTGTAGTAGGAAAGGGGAAATCAATGCTTTTTGCGATTGAAGTGTAATCCGTAGTCACCAGGAGATCTGATATGCCCAAGAAATTGACCAACAACTAGTGAGAATAAAGATAGAGGTGCTAGAAGGCAAAGTACTAGGGTTTCTGATCCATGATGGGACCCTAAGGTTCCATAGCCCAGTGTGTCTCCCTGCAGTGAGTGCGCTTAAGAGGACAATTCTCGATAAAGGCCACAATACTTCACATTTGGTGTATCTTGGTGGAATAAACTATACAGGGATCTCAAGAAAATTTTCTGGTGGAGCATTATAAAGTACAAAGTAGCAGATTACATGCTAAAGTTCTCGACTTGCTAATATATGAAAGCCAAACATCAACGCCCCATAGGACTCTTGCAACCATTCGAGGTCCCTAAGTGGAAATGAGACTCAGTTTCTATGGATTCTGTGAACGGGCTACCGAAAACAAGGAGTAAGAATACAAGGAGTAAGAATAACGCCATTTGGTGATTGTTCATAGGTTGACCAAGTTTGCCCATTTCGTACCTGTGGTAAACACCAAGACCATGGATTAACTTGCTCGTGCTGTCCTAAATGAGATTGTTCACTTACATACGGTCCTTAGCTATATCATTTCTGATTAAAACACAAGGTTCTAGTAGGATTTTCGCATAAACTCTAAGAAGCATTTGGGACCAAGCTAAACTTCTGTGCGACATTACACCCTTTTACTAATGGTTAAACATATCGTACCATCCAAACATTGTAAGACATGCTATGAGTGTGTGTTCTCGACTTCAAGAAGGTATAGGATGAGCAGCTAACACTGATCGAGTTGTCCTTTAACAATAGCTACCACTCTAGCATAGGATTTTCTCCATTTGAAGCTTTGCATGGTAGGAGATGCAAAGCCTCCTTATGTTGGCAAGAGATCGATGATGCACTCACCATCAGACCCAAACTAATTTAGGTAACCACACAAAATATATGAGTAATCATAGAAAGGGTGAAGAGAGCCCAGAGTTGCCAAAAGAGCTATGTGGACAAATGGTGAAGACCCTCAGAGTTCGAAGTTAGAGACCAAGTCTTCCTAAGACTCTCACCCAATAAAGAAGTCATCTGATTTAGACAAGCAAGCAAGCTCACACCAAGGTAGATTAGTTCTTACTCTGTCATGGAGAAGGTAGGAGAAGTAGCACATTGGTTATAACTACCAAAGGACCTCTCGAAAGTCTACAATGTATTTCACATGTCCCATATATGTATAAATTTCTAACCTGACTAATGTGATCGAGCCAGAGCCTTTGTAGCTCCAGAAAGACTTAATCGATGAGGAGAAACTGATTGAGATCTTAGATCGCAGAGTGAAGAAGCTTCACACCAAAGTGGTTCCACTTACGAAAGTCCTTTTGGCTGACCACACCACAATCCATGTAACATGAAAATCGGAAGAAGGAAAACGTTCTGAATACCCTCATCCATTTATCGAACTAGGTATAAGTAAGTTTTGAGGACGAAACTTCTTTTAAGAGGGGTGAGATATAAGACCCAAAAACTTAGACGTTTAAGACTAAGTCATTTGTGAAGTCTTCGAGGAAGAAACTTCTTTTAAAAGGAGCAGAATGTAGAACTTCAAAAATTTATATTCGTAATTCACACAGAATATTTAGTATGATTTTGAATTTTAAAAATTATCGCAAATTGCTTGAGTTTGTAGGTAGTAATCTTAACGTTGGGCCTTCATAAATACTAAGAGTTTGGGTCAAGCCCAAAAATTCTTATATTTGATCGGGCCCAAAACTTTCAACAAAGAAAATAATAAATTATTACTTAAAGAAACCGGATTGTATTTCAAGGCTTACCTCCTAACTTTAAGTTTAAAATTTGAATTTTAGGTAGTATTTTAGAAGGGATATCAAAAATCACCCAAAATCATCAAGTTACCAAAAACTTGATCCTCAAGCCTCTCTCTCTCTTTTGCCCACTTTACCAGCAAAGAAAAAAATAAAATAAAATAATATTTTTTTTTTTCATATAATGACATGCACCCCCCTTTTCCTTACTCTTCCTTATAAGTCATCTCTCTTTCTTTCACCTCTCCCTTACCATCTCTCTCCCACACTACCACTGCCGGCAGCCACCCCCCAATGCCACCCAACTTTCGATGACCACTGGTCGCTCGCTAAGCACCACCGGCCGCCCACATCTCTTCTTCTTCCTTGTTTCTTCTCTTGGATATAAGGCTATTCTGAAGGAGAATTCCTTCTCTTGAACCTCAATCCTAACCCTAGGAGGTCCAATACTTGAGGTTCGAGCTCAAGCTAGGTCGATTATGCTTCTTTGAGGTAATGTCTTTGCTTTAACTCCCCTTCATTGCTCTTTTAAAATGTGTTTTTGATGTTTATGAATCGTTATATAGCATTGTATGCTAAGTGGACCTTATGTGTTAAACATGAACTGCAACATGTAATTTGCTGAATTTCTGAATATGTAATATGGTGTTGTGAATGAATATTCTTGCTTAAGCTGTTCATGTTTCAAAGCAATTTTGCTAAGTTAATAGAAGCTTCAATTGTGATGGGATAGGTTTATGGGGATCCAAACAAACCTATTTATAAAATGCTAAAGCTTTAAAATGAAAGACTAAAGCAAGTTACCGAGATGGTGCCTCCTGAGATCAAGGTAGGTTTACCTTGACATAAAGACAACTGATCCCCCTGGGTTATAGCTAGCTTTTGTTCGGGTTCTGGTAATTCATAACGTTGTTCGGGTTCTAGTAACCCATAAGGTTGTTTGGGTTCTGGTAACGCATAATGTTGTTCGGATTCTAGTAAGCCATGAGATCCTCCATCTTTTCGCCCTAAAAGTTGAAAATGAAATTAAGTTATTTACAGCTAGGAATAGGCATCATTAAGCTCTATCTCACTATTTGAAATGTTTGTTTTGGGTACGAAAGTGCTACATGTGGATGGGATGTGAGCGAGGCCGGAAAGAAGTTTTTAGATAAACTTTTTTTAATATGAATAAATATTGGACTTGTAGTTGATTGACTTTTGACTTTTGACGTTTGAAGATTAGTATTTGATTATATTTTTGGCTTATTTTAATGAATTCCTATTTTGCCTTGTATTTATTAGTGAAATATGGCAGTGAACCTTATTATTCAGCTATCCACTGCACTAAATTTGGTAAACATTAGTAATAAAATGAATTGAAATTTTCAGGGCGTGGTATTGTATCTTTACAAAATTCACAATCAAATATGCAAGAGGGAAAGAAAATAAATAGAAAGAGTGAGGAAAACGATGAATTTTTTCCCTTAGGACGACAACCTAGGTTAACAGGGAACCTAGTAGAGTGACGCCTTTCTTTGAGTCAACTTATCTTATTCTCAGTGTCTAACTTCAGTTTTCCATCCAAAGTTTTTGAAAGTGTTTCTCTTAATTTTCTAATGTTTCTCCTTTCTAATTTTCGGACAACCAATTTCTTTGTGTTTCGATGTCTCTAATCCTAGGGTGTAGCTGCTTTTTTATTGTACTTAGAGGGACAATCTGAATTGGCTTAGAGAAAGGAGACCCAATCCTAATAGACTTAATCTGAATGGATTAAGCAAAGACTCTACTAGCCGAAAGAAGTTTTAGACACGAAAAAGAAAACACAAAATCTGGCCGTGTTCCTAGCCAGCGAACCTGGCAGGTTTCCTAGGCTAGGTTATAGACAACACAGTTTGTTATGGCCACTAAGGGTCCTATGATTTGGCGCCTGCCAACTTTCGGTGCTATGGTGGCTAAGAATGTTAAATCCAAACTTGGTTGCTATGGGTTATGAGATGTGGCGCCTCTAACTTTTCACTATAACAATGGCTGATGATGTGGAATCCAAATCTGTCCGCCAAGGATCCTGAGATTTGGTGCCTGTTAACTTTTGTCTAGATAGTGGTTGATAATGTGAAATTCGAGCTTGGCCACTAAGATCCTGTGATTTACGCCATGTAAACTTTCATCGTGATGGTGGAGGCTGATGTCTTATTGTGGAGGCTGATGTCTCATTGTGCTTGGAGCCATCAACTATTATTAGAATGTCCTATTGTGCCAAGAGCCAGAGTTATGCCATCGCATGGGGAGCCAGCGATGTTGAAATTCCCATTGTACCGAAAGCTAGCGGTTGTGCTATTGTGCAGAGAACCAGCATTGTCAAAATATCCTATTGTGCCGGGAGCCAATGGTGAAACCATAATGGTGTAGATGTTCGAATATGTGTGGCCAGATCCTTATGAATTTGGTGGTGTGAGCCTAAAGACCCATATCCAGATTCTTGTTAACTTGGTGACTTCTAAGCCTGGAGACTTATAGCTAAATTCTTGTTAACTTGATGACGTAAGAGCTAGAAGAGCTGTAGCTGGGTCCTTGTGAACTTGTTGATGTGAGAGCTTGATGTTGAGTTCATGATGCTTTCATAAACCCCACTTTGAGGATAAAGCCCCCACTTTGTCTCAGCCTGATTGAGGTGAGGATCAAAGTATAGATGTCTTCTATATTAGTTGTTAATGCAATCCTATGAACACTTAATGTAAATTTATTACTGACTAGGTCGTGTGCTTGTCTTGTAGGGTTGCTATCATATTTGAATGTGTACTTCTTCAATCCAAGGTTCCCAAGTAATGACAACAGAGGGTAGGTCATAAATATGCTAAAGGCACATGCATAAATTTTGGTGCACTTGCTGGCCTAGGTTAGACTATACACATATGCTGACTATGCAAACTTTATTGTGCTGACTATGCTGACTTTTGATGACCTAATCTCGTATTCAAGTACGTGAAGGTCTCATGCTATGTTTGGGGTTCATTAAACAAGGCCTAATTAAGGTACGAGTGACTGATGAGCTGGGCACGATGATGTTATAAGGCTTAGGATAAGGGGTAAAAAGTTAAGTAATTGCTGGGTTAAGGCAGATCATGGATCAGAAGTTGCCGAGGATAAGGAAACTTCGTTTAATGTAGGAGTAACCTTTAATTTTATATTATCATGCTCATGTTTTGATGAAGTCCCTAATCTTTGTTTGTTATAACAGAAGTCTTAGATGTGTAAAGATATGGTAGACAAAGATGTTTTTGCTCCTGCTGCCTATAGTAGCCTCTAGTTTATATAAAGCATATGATTATCACCTTGTTTCGATAATGCTTACCATGATGAAAGCCCGAATTGTCTAGAAAAATGTAGGGAAACACCTTATCTTACGTAATAGATGAGTGCCCACTTATAAAGGTTGATAATATGGGGTGAGTATCCATTCCTGGATTTATAGTCATGGTTCATATAAAGAGTAATGAATTTTAGAATGGAGATGAAATTGGAGGCTATAGTGATTAGGAAGAAGGATAAAGTGGATGAATGGTTTATCTAAGTCTGGTTTAATGGGAGTATGTAATGGAATGCTTCTTATCTTGAAAAACTAAGGTTTTATTTCCGCTCTCATCTTGCCTAGCCCGCCTTTTTAGGTTTTTAGGCCAGCCTCTCCGTTTCTCTCTTTCTTTTGATCAAACAAAGGATCTAATGGAAATGAATCTTTATGGTCGGGCCACTTTTGAGGTGACCTGTATGTGCAATATGGAATCACGAAAGTCCTACTTTGAAAAAGTAAGAACATGCATATTAAAGGAAGGACACCCCTAGGTGGACTTTTCAAGGTACATTTCAGGGTTATGGTGCCAAAGAAAAGGAATTGGCGTGAAGGCTAAAATAACCCTTACCAACTCCCAAAGTATGCATGGGTGATGAAGTTACTGTGAATCACCAATTTCTTCCTTTCTTCTTCCTTTCTCCTTCTTCTTCTTCTTCTAAAGCTCTTTTTTTTCATTCTTCTTTTTCTCTTTTTTTTTTGGAGTTCTTCTTTTCTTCCTTTTTTTGTGTTCTTCTTTTCTTATCTTTTTTTTTTTATATGGGGACTATTTGGTCTAAATTCTTTTTTTATTGCCGATTCTAAAGTATCGCCTATGACACTATCCAACTCTCTAGCTAGATCAAATGTAGCTACCAAAGAAATAGGGTCTTTTGGAGGCTCAAAGAGTTTCAAATTATAACTTATCAGGTTTGATAAAAGGTATTAATGCATGTTATCCAAGGAGATCTCCTATCTTAGTCACGTCCTTTAAAGCTGTACAACTTACTGCAAATAAATTTGTGATCTTTCCCTTTTTCAAGTGATGAATTAGAATCCTTGGTCTCTATTTTATTTTGTTTCTTTCCCTCTTTTTTGGCCTAGCTCATCATGAATGCAAGTTCAAGCGATTGGTAGTGCTCCTTAGGTCCTCCAGTGTGGAGGTATAAAGTAGGCTTAGTAGTGAAAGCCTAAATGTAAAGAGATTACTAATATGTTTATCTCCCATCTTAGTCCCGTAGATGAATGGGAGAACCTTTTCCAGATGTTTTATGCAAGCTTATTGTAAGATCTTGGTTCTAGTGTTAAACATAAGTGTACGGTGGGCCATTTATGTTGACCTACTGTGACTTCTTCCTTCCTTTTTTTTTTTTTTTTTTAGCTGTGGAATTTGGGGTGAATCCCTGAATAACCTAACGAAATGTCTAACTTAGACTTCTTAAATCTTTGTCTAACGTCTACAACTAGAGTCCTGGGCTCATTAAATTTTGCGATTCTAAGATGTCTCATTATTGACTTGCTTTTGGGCGTGCCCTGCAGAATAGTCTTTATTAGCTTGCATCTAAGTGCCGTGTCTCTCATCTTTTGTATCCTGAGTAACAAGGTGATAATTTGAAAGGTTGGAAAATAGAAGGGAAAGGTTAATAGTCTTGGCTATGGGTTGGGGGCAAAGGTAAATTACATCATAGACCATCAAGGTGTAGGTTAATATTCTTCTAACTCGACAATTTTTGTCAAATATTTTATGGAACCAAAAGTGACCAAACTTTACTTTTTAAATTACAAAAGTACCCTAAGTTTTTAAAATTTTCATTTTAAATCCCAATTTTTAAAAACTTACTTTTGAAAAATTTAACTTGTACATGTGATACTTCACTCATAGGTACTAGTTGAAGCACTCTTTTAATACCAAAGCCATGTGATTAAAAATAATTGAGATAATTAATTTAATTATAATTAAGCTAATTAACTATATTTAATGCTTGAATCATCACCTACTTGCTCTGCTTCTAATTATTTACATATTATTCACTCATCATACGAGAATACTTCAGTAACACCTTTCTTTAGTTAATGAGTTAAGAAGCAAAAATTAAAAAAATTAAGATTAAAATTAAAGAGATTAAGAAGCAATTGTCTATAATCCACCTTTCTTTAGTTAATAAAATTAGACATAATGGAAAACTTACTTGTAGTGAGAGTGCCCCTAGGATTGAAAGGCAAAGTCTATAGGATGGTAGTTAGACCGGCTGTTCTCTATGGATCGGAGTGTTGGCCTTTAAAAAAGACGCAGGCCTAAAGGTTGATTGTAGCTAAGATGAGAATGATCAGGTGGATGTGTGGTTTTACACGTTTGGACAAAATTAGGAATGGAGTAATTAGGAGCTTAGCTGAAGTGCCCCCCATAGAGG
>NCQT01098395.1:36181-46848 GCA_002740465.1 Stenocereus thurberi
TTACCTTAGACGTCCTTATTATATTCAAGAAAAAAATAAGTTCCTATGTCTAAGGAAAAATGGTTCAATGAATAGTATGTAGCCTGCATTGATTATTACCATAATTATCTTATAATAGTTTGGAGTTATGGAGCACTACAATCTTCTTTCCTGACGAACCTGGATTTGGTGGAATTAGTCTCCTATCAAATCCAATCTCTCTGAATGACACTATCATGAAAACCTGGGAATATGGAATGTTAGTTTACCTCATGGAAATTCTAGATCTGAAATACCCATTCTTCTTAAGACTAACTAAGTTTTAGCACTGTATATTTAAAAGGATCTATTGGATTCTTATATCTCCTAATGGTCCAACAAAAGTCCCATACGTTAGAAGCCTGTATATCGAAATGCATTGAGCAGTAATTGAATATGAGAATGAAAAAGCCAAACCAGCCTATTATCTTATTTAATTAGTTGATTTAGCTTATCCCAATGATCAACAACAAGAATGGTTCAAGCTGGTGAAGAATTTGTTAGTGATCCTACTTCAGCAAGAACCATCGAATTTTCCAACATTTATCACCAAATGTGGGCATTAGTTGAACAAGGAGGAGCACTAATGCATTACGGGAATATTCCTTTCATATGTCATAATGAATTCAGTAAATACATGAAGGTAAAATGAGCTACTTCAAAAGATGTTTTTTATTATCTCTTTAGCGTTAGAGCTGGAAAATTCTCATGAGAAAGAGAGAGAAATATCTTCATGAATTATTTGAAAAATGATATCCAGAGCATGTACAACTTGATGAAGATTCTGATGATTATTTGGATAATATTGGACTAGAAGATATTATTGGAGATGAAGGCATGCAGAATCTCAATATGAATGACTAGTCTTGCCAGCATTAAAGGCTCTGAAAAGTTGTTGCTCTATTATTATACTATTTTATCAAGTGTAAAGTCAGTAAAATAATATTGTTCACTATAGCCATGTGAGGATAGCTATGGTCATGTGAGAATATTAGCACATACTGTAGCTATTAGGGCATCCTATGTATTCTGTCTCCTCTATAAAAAGAGAGGCTGAATACTGAGAAGGGACACGGTTATTTGGGCATACTTGAGTAAAAGAGAAGTCGGAATTCTCCAATTCTCTATGAGCAAGCATCTTTAATGATCTCAGCAGTTTAAGCCCCTCTTCAATCTTCCCATTGTAATATTTCTACTTTCAAGCTTTCAATAAAATAGTTTTCTAGTAGAAAACGTTATTTAATCGAACCTTATGTATTGAATATTATAATTTCTTGATTAAAGTCTCGCTATCCTTCAAAATATAAAAAACTTGATTAGTAACTACGGTCTGATGGAGGAAATGAAATAAATCTGTGCTGTGCTTGATCTAAGAAAGGTGTGGTTGAGGTTAGCATTCTCTATAAATTGGAAGCGAGAGGAATGCTAGGGTCTAACACTAACTAAGTTCAGGTAATGATCGAAACTCTTTAATTAAGTTTTAATTATTTTGGTAAGCATGCTGAGCCTGTAATCACAAAAAATATAATATTTATGATATAAGTAGTAGATTTTGACAACTAGTACTAGTAAAGTCATTATAAGAAGTCCAAAGGTTAATATGAAAATAGCCCAAATGTTTGAATGTTTGACTTTGAACCTCATTGAGGCCAAAAATAGAAATTTAGAAGAGTTTTGGCTTAAAAATGAAATATTTGTCCTCCAAAAGATTATTAACCCGAATAGTTGTGCTCTAAAAATTTTACCCAAACCTGGGTAGTTCCAAAGATCTTTATCGAATTTTGCCATATCAAGTAAATATCTACACATACCGTAGTGGACCCGGAAGTTAATTTTTCACGAGGGAAATGACTAATGACTTGTGGTTAGGTAAGAAGGAGGTGATGATATGGTAGGCTTGAAGGTTTAAGCTAGGAATCCATCCCATTACATCATTTCACTCATGAATCTAACTATACATACATATGACTCCTTTTTCAAAGCAAAGAGTGGGTTTTGACTCGATTTACATGAACTGAGGACTTCGACCTATCTTTTCAAGAACTGGCAGGAAAGGGAAATAGAGAGGGTAGTGAGTTACCACACGCTCAGTAGACAATTCTCATCCCAAAAAGGAAAACAATTGCATACAATACTTGTAAGTAGCAATTATACAAAAATTAGGGTTTAATATCAACGTATTAAACATACAAGACCATCCACATCTAGTGACACCTTCATAACACCCCAGAACTCAAATGTCATTCCTTCGTATCTTTAGGTCAATGCTCAAAAGCCTTAATCTTACCTAACCCCCAGACCTTGTACCTTAGCAGTGATAACCACACATTACTTTGACTTAATAACAACATATTAAGCATACCAGACTTGAATAGCAAATTAACTCTTGCTAAGACCTAGGCATTAAGGAAAGTAGGTCGTTTAGTTCTTAGCTAACACTTAACATTAAAAGAATTCACTCAGAGATACCAACTTCCGTTCTTCAAGCAAAAAAAATGGAATTTAATGCATAGAAGGCATGGAGCTTTACTTAAACCAAATTAAGCACTTATAAAAACAAATTCTTCCTGAAAAATTCATTCGAAATTCAACAAGAGCCTTTTCAAAGATTACATGAACTTTTCTGAATCTTTGGACTAGCATAATTCATAAGCAAGAAGTTTGCATCGTAGAATAGGTTATAAAATCACTTTTAGGGCATTAGATTTACTTGTAGTGCTCTCTCCAAGTGAGTTTCATAACTCATAACTCATGGTATCCTTAAGGTCTCTCGTGGGAAATGGATTTTTACCCTCATCAAGGTCTACTAGGGCTCCCATTTCTGGGTCTACTCCCTAGGAATTAGGGCTCCCACATACTGAGTCTTTGCCCTAAACTTGTGCCCAAACAATTAACACTATTCTCCTAGCCTAAAACATTTCAGATGCATCTCACTTTCAACACGTTTTACATCAAAATTCCCATTGTATCACAATAAATTACACAAAGGTACCTCTAGTTTTGTATAAACTATTTAAGAACCCTCCGTTTTTAAAACAAATTATAAGGCAACTCGACTTATGAAGTAACTCACAAAAAGGACCATTAAAATTTCGTGCAAACTATTTTCAAGTCCAAACTACTATTTTTTTTTTTTCCATAAATATTGCCTATAAATTCTCATATTCGCATATTTTACTCTAATCTTTAAAAACTTAGTTTCAAAGAATTTTATTTTGTATGTGTATATATTTTCTCCCATAAGCACTATTTGGGACTCTCTTTCATTTGATATCAAAGCTATGTGACTAAAAATAACTAAGATAGTTAAGCTAATTAATGATTAATTAAGCTAGATAACTGTATTTAATACTTGAATCATCACGAACTTGCCCGAATCCTAGTTATTCACCTTTGTTCACTCACCAGAAGGAACCATTTCAATAGCACCTCAATTAAACTATATTACAGATATAGTTTTAGAATTAAAAGGTAAATTGGTAAAAATTAAGACTTAAGTTGAGGAGATTAAGAAGCAATTGCCTGTAATTCATCTTTCGTTAATCAATGAGATTAGACATAGTGGCAAATCTAATTTAAGTATTAGTAATGCATTTCAGCATAAATATCCTTTCCAAACCCTAAAAAAAAAATATCCATTTTCTTTGCATTATATAAAAATCCAAAAAAAAGTAGGCAAAAATTCAACTGAAAAATAATCTGAAAAAGCAAAGAAAGAAGAAGAGGATGGAGTATATGCAGTTTAGTCTTGAAGAATTACATAATATGTTTGATAAAGAACAAATATGATGGAATTAAATAAAATCATGGGCATAATAGTGGTCAAACAAGATATATTATTTGATAATCATGAAGGGACAAATAATGTCCAATTAGAAAAAGAACTATATCAGTAGTTGAACCCAATTAAACTAGAAAATCTTAATGTTGTACCTTTAGAAGAAGTTAAAAGAAAACTAGATAAAAAATACGGTAAAATGCATTTGACGATGAGAACAATGAGATTTGAGAAGAACTCGACGTAGGTGAAATCAAGACCAATCTAGTTAATAATGTTGGTCCTAAGCCTGGAGAATTTGGTGAACCTTCTATAAAAAATGCTCATTTTATGAGACCTAGGTACATCTAACTAATTTTTCATTTGGGTTTATCCCATTCCAAGGAAAACTGCAGCCTTTAAAGAGACTGGCCTTACCCCAATTAGCTAAACAAGATACACCTTAAATATCGATGGAGCTCGTAATAGAGAAGAAATATTTGAGCATTGGAATAAAGGCATGAATAGTATTCTAAACTTAAATACTCCATAGAGTGCTGGAATTTCCTAAACTATATCGAATATAATTTTTCTAGTACTGTCGTTGACTAGTATGATTCATTAGATGAGGACGGTAAGAATCCATTAAGAAAGTTGGAAACACCAGCTATAATGTCCAAAAATTTATATAAGGAAATAAAAAATGAGTTTATCGAAGCTAAACTTGATTCTGAAGAAAAAGTTAGAGAATGACAAAGGACAATTAATAATATAGAGCTGTGAGATCTGAGATATCTGCAAAACTATATTACGGAATTTAGTCAATGTTATTACAAAATTGGGCATCATGAAACTAATCTTGTTATGCTCTATGACAAATTATCATATCTGATAAGTTCTATAATTAATGAAAAGTACATTGTATGGCTTAAAAATGCAGATGTTATTGATACTCATGGTTCAAGAATATCTTAGTTAAGAAAATGGGTCAATAATCAATGCCTTGATCTCCGAAAGCACAAGAAAATGAAGAAATAATTTTTAGCCTGTTAGGATTGGGAAAAGATCATGAAAGTAAAAGAAAAAGAAAATTTTATGAGAAAAAGAACTTTAAAAAGCAAAGGGGAGAGAAATATAAAAGAAAATATTATAACGAACCACGCCCTAAACAACAAAGACTTTTTAGGAAAGTACGTATTGTGTCACTGTGAAAAACAATTAGTGTTGGGCCTCCGGATAAGTAGGTCATTATGCAAACAAATGCAAAAATAGAAAAATAACAAGCTTATTAAAACCTTGGGATGTTTGTATTATTTTGAACTAAGCGAGGATGAAGCATTAGATTTAGCCCTGAAAAACAATAAGGGAATTGTTAAGATTGTACTTAGATGATGAATATGAAGGTAGTAATTATGAAAAAAATTAGTTATATGATGAAAGATAGCTTGATTAGTCTGGGTGGTCTTCAAGAAGGAAAAATTCATCATAGATAATGAGAATGAGGACGTAAAAGGAGATTTGGTCCTTCCTATAATTCATAAAGAGATGATCTATGAAAAATTCCATCTTTCAATTAAAGAGTAAGTACGTATGCGAAATGAAGAATGAAACTTAGAAATTAGAAACTGTGAGTATTCAGAAACTATCCTTGAGCAGAACAAAGATAGAAAGCGTAAGTATATTTATGTTGGAAGTGTCCAAATTCAAACTACTCTATTACAGTATTATGGCAAAGATATTGATCTTTATACTCTACTGTGTGATATCAAGCATACCAAATTTAACAATCAAATTATCACATGAATTAAGACTAATTTATGTAATGAATCAGCTGGATTCAATTGTCGGCCTGGATATCATGTGTGTCTAAAAGGATGAATTTGCTAAAAACTTGCTACTTCTTAAGATAAAGACAGTTGGGATGGATATGAAAAGAGGAGGTTACCTACTGAGAATATTTTAGAAAATTATCTAAAAAGTAGATAATACTATATATCCAAAGACTAAGGTAACAATGATAGGAACCGAAAAATTTTGAGAGTCCCACTCCAATACGAAAAATTCAAAGGATAAAGTTCAACCAGAAGAGATAAAATTTGATAAGACATGGACATCAAGCTTTGCCAATCCTATGAAAATCAATGAGAAAAATGTGATAAAATTTTATGAGAATAGTAAAATTAGCATTAAACCTCAATTATTAAGAAGGATGAGTGCAAGATCAGAATGGGGAGAAGGGTGTTCATTAGCCACAGAAGAGCTAAAGAAGATGAATTACTATGACCAGTGACATGAATAAAATGAGTTTTAAACTCGTAAGATGCAGTGTAGACCGAAGTATGACTCTAGATAGAAAAGTCTTTGGGTATAAAATAAGAACTATCAGTGAGCCAATCTTGAAGATGAATTAGTCAAAAATATGACTACAGAGATATGTTATGAAGTCACCAAAACAAATCTTAATAGCATCTATATCCCAATAAATATATGTTTAGAAGAATATAATAAATATGAATTATGTACCTACATAGATAGTGATTATTCTGTATGCTTTAGAAAACTATCATTATTTCTAGAATATATGTTGAAAAATCCAAAATCCTTTATAAGTAAAGATAGACGATAATAGCATTATGAGCCATAAAAAAGCCATAGAAGGGTTGTCCATGGAATCAGGAGTAGTCCGATGCATTATGTCATTTCTATGGGCCACTAATCAACCCTCTCATGATATGATTATTAGAAATAATTTTCAGAGACTATATTCTCCATGCACATAGACCATAAACTAAATAATATTTACAAGTACTGGTCACTCAATTTCTATTGAAAAATTAAGTAAGGCTGACATTCATCAAAGGTTTGAGTTCACATGCAGCTAGCGTGGTTAGACGGTAATGCTTGTACAAAGTAAGATAGTCCTAACAATCTCACTACTTGATTTATCTATTAAAGAATGGATTACTAAATAACAAGAATAATTTTGCAAAGAATTGTACTCTGATTATCTTCTAAAATTTTGGAATAAAGATAAGACATTTGCAACGATTACTCTATTAAATCCCCACACTGTTATCCAAGTCCAAAAAAAATGGTGTATACACCCTACGATATCCAAGAATTTGATAAGTGAATCAAAGAGCTATTAGGGAAGGGTTAATTAGAAATAGTACAAATCCTTAAGGGTTAATCAGAAATAGTAAAAGTTCTTATACTAGTCTCGCTTTTATGATAAGACATCATGTCAAAGAAAAAAGAGGAAATTTTAGAATGATAGTCAACTCTAAACAGCTTAATGATAATACTATCTTTGATAGTTATTATATTCTTAACGAAACAGTTCTTTTGAATGGAATTCAAGGAGCACATTGGTTCTCAAAAATGATTGTAAAGGCAAATAATGGCAGATAAAAATGGATGAAGAAAGCATTCACTTAACTACATTTAGTGCCCCACATGGGCATTATGAGTGGATGGTAATGCCCTTAGGTCTAAAAAATGCACCTCAAATATTCCAAGAAGAATGGGTAACATCTTCAAAGATCTTAATCACTGATGTTTAGTTTATATTGGTAGCATCCTTGTATTCTCCAAGACCATAGAACAACACAAAAAGGATGCCTTAGCTATTACCCAAAGATTCATTAATCATGGTATTCTTCTTGGTAAGAGCAAGTACATTTATACTGAATAGGAAATCGAGTTTTAGGTCTACAGTTAAAAGCTAGATAAATCATCTTAAACAAGCATATTCTTAAAAAAATAGAAAATTTTCTAGAAAAGATTGAAGATAGGACGCAATTAGAAAGGTTTCTTAGATGCCTTACCTATGCTTTAGATTTTATTAAAGATCTAGCTAAATTGAGAAAATCATTCTAGTACAAACTCAAGAAAGAAGTAAATTCGTCGTGGACCACTAATGATTCAAAAATTGTTCAACACTTTAAAAAGATGTGTAAAAATCTTCATGTTTTTAATTTGCCTAATGAAGGAGATTATTTAACTCTTGAGACATATGCAAGAAATGAGCACTGTAGTGTAGTATTCAAAATCAAAAAAGGAAAAAAAAACTACGTAAATATTAGAGTGGAAGTTTTAATAAAGCAGACCCACAATGAAAAATGAAATCCTTATAATTATAAGGGGGGTCAAAAAGTCCTTAATCTTGTTAGCCCAAAAATCTTTTCTTATTCGAATTGATTACCAAGGAATACTTGGTTTTGTGAAATAGAATTTATTAAAAATGAAAGCACAATGGGGACTCTTACGTTAGCAATTATAGCTTAACTATTTTTCTTTCTCTGTTGAACATATATAGGGATTAAAGAATTCTCTGATAGATAGTTTAACTCGAGAACTCGCCAGTGGCGATCATCAGAGCAAAATGTCTGCTAGAAAAGGAGGAAATCCAAAATGAAATGCTACTACTGCTAGAACAGGCTTCTCCTTGTAGAAGAATTCTTATGGATATTTTGAAATTCCATACAAAAAGTAGATCATGCTTTGATCTGCTGCCTTTTTCCCACTTAATAGCACAAAGATTTAGCCTTTTAGAGTTACAAATAAATTATACAAGGTGTGCTTATGACATTCAAGAAAAAACAAGTTCTCATGTTCAAGAAAAATTATTTAACGACTAGTATGCACTCTGCATCGACTACTGTCATAGATATTCTTATGATATTTGGGAGTCATGGAATACTACAATTTTCTTTCTTGATAGATCTAGACTTGGTATTGTTAGATTCCCAGCTAATTCAATCTCTCCGGATGACTCCACCGTGAAAGTTTGAGAATATAAAATGGTAGCTTACGTCATGGAAATCCCATATTCGAAGTACCCATTCTTCTTAAGGCTAACTAAGTTCCAACAGTGCATGTTTAAAAGGATCTGTTGGACTCTCACATTTCCTGATGGTCCAAGAAAAATTCCATACAACAGAAGCTTGCATCTCAAGGTACATTGCACAGTAATCGGATATGAAAATGAGAAACCCAAACCAGCCCATTATCTTATTTAATTAGTTGATTTAGACGATCCCAACAATCAACGTCAAAAATGGTTTTCAGAATGACAAGAAGTACTTAGTGATCCTACTTTAGTAAGAGCATGGTTTTACAGTATTTATCATCAATTGTGGCCATCAATTAAACAAGGAAGACCATTAATGCATTGCGGGGATACTAATTTTATTTATCATGATGATCTCAACAAATATATGAAGGTAGAAGAAGTTACTTCAGAAGACGACTTTGATTGTCTCTTTGATGTAGGAGCCGAAAAATTCTTATTAGAAAAAGAAAAGAAATATCACCATGAATTATTTGAAAGATCGGATCTAGAATATCTTCAACTTGATGAAGATTTTGATGGTTATCTAGATAATGATGGGATGGAAAACATTATTGAAGATGAAGGCATGTAGAATTTCAATATGGATGATTAGTCTTGTCAGCATTAAAGGCTTTGAAAAGTTGTTGCTCCATTATTGTACTATTTTTTCAAGTGTCAACTCAGTAAAAATGTTGTCTATCGTAGTCATGTGAGGACATCTATAGTCATGTGAAAATATCTATATGTATTATAGCCATTAGAGTATCCTATATAGTCCATCTCCTCTAGAAAAGGAGAAGTTGACTGGTGAGAAGGGACATGATTATTTGAGCATATTTGAGCAAAGAGAAGTCGAGATTCTTCATTTCTGTTTAAGAAAACATCTCTGATGAAGTTAGTAGCTTAAGTCTCTTTTGAATGTTTCCATTCTAATACTTCCATTTTCAAGCTTTCAATGAAAAAGTCCCCTAGTAGGAAACATTATTCAATCGAACCTTATGCCTTAAATATTATAATTTCTTGATTAAACTTCCACTGTGCTTTCAAATATAAAAAACTTGATTAGTAATTACGGTTCGCATTAGAAAACAAGATGAATCTGTGCTGCATCTCAGCTAAGGAAAGTGTGGTTGAGATTAGCAATCTCTGTAAACTATAAGTTTGAGAAACACCAAGGTCCAATGTCGACTACATTCAGGTAACGATTGAAACTCTCTAATTAAACTTTAATTATTTTTTTAAGTATGATGGGTCTATAATCACAGAAAATATAATATTTATGATATAAGTAGTAGATTATGATAATTAGGACCAATAAAGTCATTATACGAAGTTCAATTGTTAATATAAGCTTAGTTTTTTAAAAAGGACTAATAAGTTTGAGTATTTGCATTTTGAACCAATTTGGGCCAAAGTTAAAATTTTCTGAAAGTTTTGGACCAAAATAATAATAAAAAGGACATAACAATCTATTGTCTGAAAACAAAAGGCACCCCAGAATTAGTTTAAAAAGACCGAGGCCTAAAAATAGTTACCATGAAACTCAGTGTACCTGAGAGTCGCTAATTGCATTGCATCACAGCAATAACATTTTCATTTTCAAAAAGGTAAAATGCCTAAGCAACATCAAGTCAACTTATGAAAAGCATACAACAACTGATTTTGGCAAAGCATACTCATAAACGCGTTATTGACCAAGTAACCATTCACTTTTAAAAGGAAGGGATATTAAAACTTGTTTTAGAAGCTACTAGTTTGCCACTTGCTCATAATTAGTTTCATTTAAAAGCACTGAGCAGTTGGTTTTGCAAATTAGTTACTGGCATCCATTTTGCTAAGTTTGTTTCAAATTCACACGAAATGAAACATTTAAAACAAACTCGTAACCTTTTCTTGACATTTTGCGGACTTAAAGTGTACCTCTTTGGCGTTTGGGTCGATTATTCAACCCACTAAACGATTCAGCTAAACGGTTCAGTTGAAATGTTTAGTGAACCTGATCATTGCCCTAGGTCCAGGGTGCGGTGACAAATCAAGGTTCAAAATGACAGCAACACA
>NCQT01098414.1:127-11569 GCA_002740465.1 Stenocereus thurberi
TCTTATCCTTCATATAGTTATAGTCTCTGAAGAAATAAAACCATTTTTTTAGATATTGCGGCCATCTTAAAAAGTCCAAAATTTAATTTTGCAATACCCCTTCAAAAGCCAAAAGTCTAATTTATTCCATCATAAATGTACACTGCAAATGGTAAATAAATAATTGGTAAACCGGTGATCCACTAACCTGTTTAGTTAAATGGATCAAATAGGGTTTCTTTTATGTCGAGATTCTTGACTTGAACATAACCTAATTAATTAAATGAGCTTATCATGTCAACTCATTTAATTAAGCAGGTTGAAACTTCATATCCAAACCCACCTAACTTCATGTCGGTTTCGGGTCGGTAATTATGTTTACATCTACTTTAGTTTGACCCTTTGTCTTTTTTGCTTTCAACTTTTCCCCTTCTTACTCTTTATGCATCTCGATGGCCATGGATTTCTTCCTTCAAGGTTTGTTTCTTCTCCTCATGAGCCTTGTTGCTTACTAGATATTTGTTTTTATATTATTTTTATAGTTTCCCTCTCTTTGTCTCGCTATATTTTAAGTGAATTAAAGTAACTTTTAGGTTTCTTTTCCATTTTGTAATCTTAATTTGTGGGTTTGTGATTAACATGGTTCCAATTCTCTGACTTTATTTTAGAGTACATGAATCTTTCTTTACTACTTACTGTGTATTTGATTTAGCCTTATAATTTGGTTTACAAGAATTCAGCCTCAAATATAAGTCCTCAACCTCCATTAATTGCTCCATCTCTCTCTTTTCTTAGGAAAAAATGAATAAAAAAGATCTTGATTTAGGAACCGAGTACCTAAAATCCGACTCGGTCCCACCGGGGTCCAGTATCAGGTCCAAAATTTTTGGGCACAGTTGAATCGGTTCCCAAAATCCAATTCCAATCGGGATAGGTTTAAATTTCTAAAAATCGAATCGGGTACCCAATCCCGCTCACTCCTAACTGTGCTGGGCTTGCTTCGCTTGACATGAGATTAGGAGGACTAGGGTGGAGCGACCAAGAATGAAGATAGCAAAAGACGCTGAAACAAGGTCATAGTGCCAGCGATGGTCTGTGGTCATTGTCGCTGTGACGGCTGGCTGTCGTGCTTGAGTTTGATATTGCAACTTCGACTATGATGAATCACAGAGGTCTAAAAGGCACGATCGGGAATGTAAGGAGAAAGGGTCGATCACTTGTTATTAGTTCGTTGACTTAAAAAAAAAAAAACCAACTTCAATATTTCATTAAAAAAATTAACAATTGTTTTCTGTTTACTTAACCTAGCTAGGGCAAGTGTCCAAAAGTTTTTGGGCCTTTTTTTAGGGAAGCCAATTAATAAAACTACCAAACCTTCCTAAATAGCTACATATCACTTTTTTTGAGGGGGGGCAGGGGGTGTCCATGGACTGGCCTTAGATCCACCTATGGACACCCTAAGCTAACCTTGAATTCACCTAAGCTTTACTTTAGTCTTTGGACACTCAATCTAATGAATTCAAGGTCACATACTTAATTACTACGGACACTATAAAAAGAAATCTAAATTTCAAGTTGTTTGCGTGATTTAGTTGCAAGTGTCTCTTAATGATCCATGCGCTTATGAAAAACATTATTAGTCGACTTTCGTTACTAACATATCTTAGCTAGATGTATAAAAATTAATGACTTATCCATAAAAGATCAACACATACCCATGCGAAATAGGGGATTCATAGTAGTAGCATTTTGAAATTCAAATTTCTTTTATGAATAATAAAAAAGAGTGCAGTTATAGTGGTTGTTGCTATATGACAACCACCAAAATTTCTTAAATCTAGAGCATACATTTAGAATAAATTGATCCTACCAGTTGATTTTATCTTATTTTTGAATATTAAAAAGTATATTGTAAAAATAAGAAAATATATCAAAATATTGATAAAATTAATTTCAATATGACGTTATTTGGTTGTTCTCCAATTACACATTTCCGACGATAAGTAATGTTCTGGCTACAAGTTTTCTGGTGACAACAAAGGTTTTGGTTCCGTGCGACAACTAAGGCTTCCTGTGACCACCACAACCACCAAATCGCTTTCTTCCAGCAAACCTCCACCATTGTTTCCAGCATGAAGCTCTCTATGGTGGTCAATATTTGTAGCCGAGGTCCTCCTCCCTCACTGTGGTGGCGTATTTATGGCGATGTCTCAGCCAATCGACTGTTATCATGGCCCTTCTATCCTATAATCTGTCGTTGCCGGTACCGGCAATGTTCCGGCCATTATTGGGGCCTTGGCGACGGAAAGCTGAAACTTGTCTTTTGGCCTTTTTTTAATTTTTGATGCGGTAAAATGATGTATTATTAAGCTAGTGAAAGAAAACAACACAACGGGTGGGGTTAGGTCGCTAGCCTGTATTTATTAGATTGTACTTGCCCTAGGCTCAACTCTCCGTGTCATCCTTTTTAAGGAATGTAGATGCTCAATATTTACGTTTTCAATGAAATCTATGTTAGTCTCGTGTTTTTTTTTTTTTTTTTGGGAAACAGAATATTTACATTTTTTTTGATATTCTATTTTTCTTTTTTAAACAAAATTCCTAAATTAATAATTGTTTTTCCACTTTAAATTTTCCCTTAATATTTTGCTTTTTTAAGTTGTAATTGAGGAAACCCTAATCCGTTCCTTCTATAAATCCTTTCCTCGTCAACAATTAGTTATCAATCTCCTGCTTGCTAATTAAGAATGTTACTTAGTTTAAAATTTGTTGTATTTGTTTTAATTTTTTTAAAAATATTTTGTTTATTCACTTGTCATTAGTAGGTTCAGATCATTTTATTGTTATGGCTTAAGCAAGTGTATCGAGAATATGTCAAATTCATAGGGTTTTGTGTTTCTTTTTTGGTTGTAACCTAACTAGTTTTGATTGAACTTTAAGTAGAATAAGACTTGTGCGTTTTTTTTATTGTTGAAATATTATGAAAGTACTCCTATCATAATTAGTTTTTTTGAGCATTAGTATACGTTGGTAACATTAATATTTTAGTTGCAACATTGTTAGGTTTGATTGATCTTTAAGTAAAATTACATTTTTGCATTTTTATTTGTTTTGAAAAAATAGGATGTATTCATATCATAGTTTTTTTTTTTGTTTGTGTGTGGCATGAATATAGATTGGTAACATTGCTAATAATAATTGTAGTTAGAAGTTATACTCATTACTTTGTTAGATCTTTTAAGTAGTCTATAATGTTTCATTTTTCCTAATTGTGTTATATAGTACATCACGGTTGTGAGCAATGAAGAGAGTAGTTTGCATTTTGAAGAGTCAGACCATCAAAGTGGCGAAGATGACAATACTTCTTTGGATTTTGGGATTACAATAATTGACGATTTGGATGACGAAAATTTATGGGCATCATTTGGCCAAAAACTTGAAGATTTTACCATGAGAGACGTGAGAAAATTGATATACCAGAAAAATGTTTATAAAGAGATTTGAACCTAGGCAGCAATAATCAAATAAGTACTAGTCAGACACCCAGGCCACCAACTCATGCTATTATGCTCATGAACTTCACATAAATAACTTGTTCTTGCTTCCGCATTCCTCAAAATAGATGAGGAGGGGATTCGAATCCGGGATAGCTACGATCAAATGACTACAGGCCAGCCACCTAGCCCAAAGGCCTATGCTGTGTTTTTCACCAATTCTGTAAATCATATGTTCTTCCTAGTAAAAAATAAGGAAAAAACCTCAAAAGACTGGCCTTAGCTTTCCAAGCACCAAGGCCCCGATAATGACAGGAACATCGCCGCCACCGGCAATGATAGAGTACAGGGCAGAAGGGCCATTATACTGGCTGGGATACCGCCATAAATATGTGACCAAGGTGTGGGAGGAGAACATCGACTACAATTTGAGCTTCACGCCGGAAACAATGGTGGAGGTTCGTAGGAAAAGAGCGATTTGGTGGTTGTGGTGGTCGCCGGAAGACTTGGTTGTCGCCAGGACCAAATTTCGTTGTCACTTGGAAACCTCGTCGAAGGAAAACTACTAGTCACCGGGAATGTGTGATCAGAGAACAACCAAACGATATCATATTAAAACTAATTTTATTAATATTTAGATATATTTTCTGATTTTTATAATATTATTTAATATTCAAAAACAAAAATAAAATCAATGGTTAATATCAATTTATTCTAAATGCACACTTTAGATTTAGTAAGTTGTGGTGGTTTTCATATAGTGACAACCACTATAACTTTCTGCAATAAAAAAAAAGTATATAAAAAAGAAACCCACAAAAGGGAAGGGGGCAGGAGCAGTTATCTGCCTACAATCCACATAAAAATGAATGACTGAAGTTTAATATGGTCTTGCTATAACACTGTGCTTGTTCCAGCTGCAGGCTTCCAACATAATATAAAGCTCGAATAACTTCGATAATCAGTAATAGTCACCCACAATTACACATTTTAAATATTGTTGAAGTGTAAAAGTGGGTATTGTTCCACATTGATAAAATTCAAAAGCTGTGAAAGTGGGTATTGTCCCACATTGATGACATTAAATGGCTTGAGCATGTATATAAGCTTGTGAGTTACTCCATCCATTGTCAATTATTTTTGGGTTGGAACCTCATTTGAACTTCTATGCGCACATGACTCATTTGTTGAAAGCTCAATTGATATATAAAAAAAAAATCAACATGGTATCATAGAAAGGTTGCTTGATCTTGATTTGTCACTGTCCCTATTTGATTAAAATTGTGTGCATGTGTGGGACCTTATTAGTAGCCCACACATGAGGAAGTGTGTTGGAGTATGAAAGTGGGTATTATCCCACACTGATAAAATTCAAAGAATATGAAAGTGGGTGTTGTCCCACATTGATGACATTAGTGGGCTTAAGCATGTATATAAACTTGTGAGTTACTCCACCTATTACCCATTGGTTTTGGGATGGAACCTCATTTGAGCTTCTTGAGAAACTTGGTGACTTAGGAGAGAATTTCACATGGGTTCTTCTTCTCTCTCTCATCCTTTTGTTAAGTTAGACAAAAGATACATCTAGCTGTACAAGATCTAATTGGCTAAAATAGACTCTTATGTATAGACAAACAAGGAAAACAGAATCAGAATGATACTACAAGTGACACAATATATTATCACAATATTATGTGCACAGTACTCCCCCTTAAGTTGGAGTGTGTGGATGGGCAGCACCCAACTTGCTAAGGAGAGAGCAAAATTGTCGTTGACCGAGAGCTTTCATGAAGATATCGGCAAGTTGCTTTGTGGTAGGAGTATAGCAAGTAATAATAGCACCGAAAATTTGCTTTTCACGAACAAAATAACGATCCACTTTGATATATTTCGTACATTAATGGAAAACGGGATTGGCAGCCATATGTAAGACGGCCTGATTACCACAGTGTAGAGTGGTGGGAGGAACAGAAAAACCAAGGGTGGTCATCAGGTTACGCAACCAAACAACCTCACTAGTAGCACTGGCCATGACACGATATTCTGCTTCAGCTGACGATCACAAGACCGTATCTTGCTTCTTAGTTCTCCAGGAATAGAGGATTTGCCAAGTTGAATAAAGTAACCAGTGATAGAAAGTTGTGACATGGGACAACTGCCCCAATCGGAGTCACAGAATACTTGCAGATCAAAAGTGGTAGTAGGAGATAATAAGATATGATGGGCTAGGTTAGATTTCAAATATCGCAGCACACAAACAGCAGCATCCCAGTAGTCCTGATGTGGATCTTGCATGAATTGACTGAGCATATGAACAGAATAAGTAATGTCCGGACGAGCAATGGTGAGATAGATAATACGCCCAATAAGAAGCCGATACCGAGACAGATCAAATAAGGAAGCACCAGAGTCAGCTGAGAGTCGGACTTTTTGTTCCATGGGAAACAAAGAGGGCTTAGCCCCAAGCAAAACCGTTTCTGTTAGGATGTCTATGGCATATTTCCTTTGACAAAAGAATAAGCCCTTGGGGGATCGAGCAACTTCGATGCCAAGGAAGTACTTTAAAGAGCCTAGATCTTTCAACTTGAAGCAAGCATTCAAGTAAGCTTTGAAGGATACACAATGACAGGAACTGTTTCCAGTCAATACGAAATCATCCACATAGACAAGAAGGGCAAGAAACACTCCACTCTGATTATAAGTAAAGAGAGAATGGTCTACAGGTGCTTGTTTGAAGTCGTATTCCTGTAAAGATTTAGCGAGTTTGAAGTACCACTGTCGTGGAGCTTGCCAAAGCCCATAAAGTGACTTCTTAAGTTTGCATACCAAATTAGGAGACGGTGGAGCAAGGCCAGGTGGCGGTTTCATATAAATGTCCTCATCTAGATCGCCATGAAGGAAGGCATTATGCAGTTCCATTTGATGCAAGCCTCATCCCTTAGAAATAGCTATGATAAGGATGCAACGAACCGTAACCATGCGTGCCATAGGTGCAAAGGTTTCGTTGTAGTCAATGCCTTCGACTTAATGATTGCCCAAAACTACTAGCTAAGCTTTATACCTTTCAATGGACCCATCTGCATTATATTTAATCTTGTGGACCTATTTACACCCAAGTGCGGTTTTCCCAGGAGGCAAGGGAGCAAACTCCCAATCTTATTGTCTTATAATGCCTGTATCTCTTCAGTCATTGCATCATACCACTAAGGTTAGCTAGTTGCTTGTCGGAAACTTTTAGGCTCATCTTGTGAAGTGAGAGCCGCTAAGAGAGCTCGATGAGAACCAGAGAAATTATCATAAGAGATAAAATTGAAAATGGGATAAGGAGTACCTGAAGAAGCATCTTGGAGAGGTGACATTGTGGGGTCTTGAGAGGTAATATCATAACATACAAAATCCTTGAGATGTGGGGTGGACGCCTACTACGCTGCGGACGGGACACAGATTTGGGGGGGAATCTCCCCCTGTCCAAATGTAGTGGGCTACGAATCACAGCCTGTGCTTGACACTGGGCCTGCAGATTGGACTTGCGAAACCTGGTTAGAAGGCGGGTCCAATAGTGCAGGCGCACAGGCTGGTGTAACGTCGGATGTTGGACCACTGGATGAGCTAGGCCCAGAAGCTGTGGGCCTTGATTGAACAAGCCTGCATGTGGGCTTAGACATGAGCTCTTGTTGAGGTATGGTTGGGACAAGTGTATGGACTAATTGTTGGGCACATTGGCTTATAGTGTCTTCATGGACCAGTGGCTGACTGTAGGAATTATTGTGATCAGTTTCAAGCGTAGACATAATTCGTCTGTTAGCCCATGGAAAACTATGTTCATAGAACACCATGTCTTGAGACACATACATTTGGTTGGTCTCTAGGTCATAAACATTCCAACCCTTCTAACCGTGTGGGTACCCTAAGAAAATGCATTTATGGACCCGTGCATCAAACTTATCCCTTGTCCTAGAGTGATTGTGACCGTAACACAAAGATCCAAACACCGATGCTTATAAGCTGGTTTAATGCCAAAAAGCACTTCATATAGAAGTTTTAGACCCTAAAACCTAGTGTTCGATTAATAAGATATGCGGCAGTAAGAGTGCACTCACCCTAAAACTTGATCGGAAGAGCGGCTTGAAACCTTAATGCTCTAGCTACATTAAGTATATGTCTATTTTTACGCTCAACCCGTCCGTTTTTGGGGGGTATCCACGCAAGAAGTCTCATGTAGAATTCTCTTTTCAGTAAAAAATTCCCTCAATGGTCCATTAGTAAATTCAGCACCCTTATCACTCCAAACCCTTTAAATTTTAAAACCAAATTAAGTGTTCACTATGGATGAAAAATTGACAAGATATTTGTATGTTTCACTTTTATCTTTTAAATGGAAAACCTACATATCTCTACTATAATCATCTACGATGCACAGAAAATAATGACATCCAGAATATGAGGGGATATGATCATGTCCCCACAAGTCGCAATATATAAACCCAAAAGGATGAATAGCTTTATAATTACTGATAGGAAAACTGTTTCTAGTTTATTTGGCTCTATAGCATACATCGCAATAATCACACGATTCTTTATGTAACTCAAAGCCATATAAGGTAGACAAAGTGGATAGGCTACCATACGAGGGGTGACCAAGCCATTGATGCCAAAGAACTGCTCTTTTCTTATGAACTGCCATGAAACTTGCTCCTTCCATGCCATTCCTCAAACAATAAACCCTATTTTTCAAGTCACCCACTCAAATCAACTTCGTCAAGGTGCGGTCCTGTATGAGACAATAGTACTCACTATGAGTGACATAGCATTTAACATCTTTGGTCAGCTACCGAATGGAAATAAGATTGCAAGAGAATTAAGGTGAATACAAAATATTTTTCAAAACAATCTCAGGGGAGACAATCACCGTCCTGGCCTTTTCAGTCATTACTGTCATGTCATTAGCAGTAGTAGTAAAAATAGGCTCGGGCAACTTACTTAGATTTTGAGTTAAGTAAATATTGTTTGTCATGTGGTGGGAGGTCCCACGGTCAACCACTGTGTCGGTATAGCTGCATAGCTCTTACCGGTGATTCTTTCTTGGGTTTCTTTCTCTTTAAAATAAGCACACAATTCTTCTAATTGGGCTCGGGAAAGCCCACGAAACCTGCCGTGACCTTCTTTTGCTTCTCCTTCCTTATACTGTTTTCCATTAGCCAACAATGCTTTGCCTGCTCTCTGTTTGTTCATGCCATGGCTCTGGCCTTCATCCTGACCACCATTCTTGCTGCTCCAAAGCTTCAAGTTTCCTCTTCCTCTTCCTTGATTTGTCCGAACACCTCTTCGATTTCCCCAGTTTGGTGGATATCCCACCTATTCGAAACACTGATCTCTCTAATGTCGAACCTTGTGACAGTAGGTAAACCTTGGTCGGTCAGAGTTTCTGGGTTGATTATTGCTCCAACCGCCCCTATTCACGCTTGCTGTCGCCCTAGATGCAGCCCCTTCTGTCATGTCCCGACTGTCCATCTGTTAGCTCTTCCAGGAGGACTGCCTCGGAGAAGAGAGAGAAAGAAGAAGAGAGAAAGAGACTCAGAGAAAATGAGAGGGAAAATACAGAAGATTTCATTCCTGGATGTCCCTTACAATCCTCTTCCTTTCCTTTTATAACAGCAATACAATCAAGAAACAAACTTAACAAACTCAACCACCATGGGCCCCCCTTAACAACTAGCTACTAACTAACTTCTTGTTTCAGCTTCACGTGCCTGGCACCTGCCTCTTTCCTGCTTGCCTGTATCAATTGCCTCCCCCATTTCAACAGCTTGCCCTCAAGCTGCTAAGTTAAATTGAGGAA
This sequence comes from Stenocereus thurberi, assembly GCA_002740465.1. Classification (NCBI taxonomy): domain Eukaryota; kingdom Viridiplantae; phylum Streptophyta; class Magnoliopsida; order Caryophyllales; family Cactaceae; genus Stenocereus; species Stenocereus thurberi. Next base: position 9,440 of record NCQT01098414.1, read on the forward strand.
ATTTTTGCTCAATGTCTAAGTAAAGCTCCCATGTTGCATCTTCTTTAGACCCTGTGGACCACTGAATAAGAACATAGACAACAGCCTTGTGACCCTGTTTTCCCAACCTCCTGTCCAGCACGGCGATGGGTTCAGCAGCTAATAAGCCTTGATCGTCAATATCAGGTAGTGTGGACTGTGATGGACACTGCCCGATATGCTGACGTAGCTAGGAGATGTGAAAGACGGGGTGAATTTTTGAGGTAGGTGGTAACTGAAGCTTGTAAGCCATGGCTCTAACCTTGGCTATGATGGGAAAAGGTCCAAAATACTTAGGGGCAAGCTTGTGACAAATCCTTTGGGACACAGAATGTTGGCGATATGGTTGCAGTTTGACATACACAGAACCTCCAATGGCAAACTATTTCTCTGACCGGTGCTTATCAGCCTGACTTTTCATCCTCTGCTGAGCCTTGGAAAGATGGAATTTGAGCATTGCAACACACTCTTCCCGAGCCTTGAGACTTCTATCAACTGCAGCCACCTTGCAATCCCCAGAGATATATGGTATATGCAGAGAAGGAGGCTGACCATAAACCACCTCATATGGAGTGACACCAATGGCAGAATGCGAATTGGTGTTATACCACCATTCAGCTAAAGGAAGCTATAAGACCCATTCCAATGGTTTTTCCCCTATCATACACCGCAAATACCCTTCTAAGCATCTATTAACCACTTCGATTTGACCATCAGTCTGTGGATGGTAAGCTGTGGATTTGTGAAGGGCTACCTGCTGGAATTTGAAAAGTTCTGTCCAGAAGTTACTGATAAAAATCTTGTCTCTATCACTAACAATGGTCTTGGGAATCCCATGCAACTTGAAAACTTGTTCAAAGTAAACTTGAGCCACCTCAGCTGCTGTGAAAGGGTGAGAAAGAGCCAAAAAATGAGCATACTTGCTTAGTCTATCAACAATGACCAAAATGGTATCCTTGCCTCTGGACTTAGGAAGTCCCTCCACAAAGTCGAACGAGATATTTACCCAAACGGCCTCTGGGATAGGGAGAGGTTGTAGCGTCCCAGCAGGGGGTTGTAGCAAGGGTTTGCACCTTTGGCAAATAGCACACTCCCTAACATAATTCCTGACATCTTTCCTCAAATGTTTCCAGTAGAACATGCTGGCCAGCTTCTTTGTAGTTACTGTGGCTCCAGAATGACCTCCCAAAGGGGAGTCATGAAATAGTTTGATAATATGCTGCTGTAACAAGGGGTCATTTCCCACTACCACTCTGCCCTTTCTTTGCAGTATATTTTGCTGCCAAGTATATTTAGGGTGGGAATTTCCAGTCTGTGATGATTGGATCAATGCTTGCAGGGTGGGGTCTTGTTGCCAAGTCACCTTAATCTTGTCCATTAGATCAGTGTCAATGGTACTCAATTGCATGGAGAGTAAGTGACTGCTGGGGATTCTGGATAGGCTGTCAGCAGCCACATTTTCCTTGCCTTTTCTGTAGACAACTTCATAATCAAATCCCATCAACTTGGGAAGCCATTTTCTCTGAAAAGGGGTTGTAATCTTCTGCTACATTAGGTACTTTAAACTGAAATGATCCATTTTTATGACAAAATGGCGACCCAAGAGGTAAGATCTCCATTTCTCCACAACCAACACTACTGCCAAGAATTCTTTCTCATAAGCAGAGAGTGCTTGGTGTTTTAAGGCTAAGGCTTTACTCTGATAGGCTATGGGGTGGCCTTGCTGTGTTAAAACAGCCCCAATTCCAACCCCTGAGGCATCAGTCTCAATGGTAAAAGGCATTGAAAAATCAGGTAAAGCCAAAACTGGTGCTGAAACCATTGCAGCTTTGAGCTTGTCAAAAGCTTCCTGAGCTTGTTTACTCCATTTGAATGCATTTTTCTTCAGGAGTTTTGTCAGGGGTTTGCTAATCAAACCATAATGCTTGATAAACCTCCTGTAATATCCAGTGAGTCCCAAAAATCCCCTCAGCTGTTTAATAGCGGCAGGGACTGGCCATTCTGTCATCACCTTAATCTACCCAGGGTCTGTAGAAACACCCTGAGCTGAAATGATATGCCCTAGGTATTCCACTTGCCTTGCCCCAAACACACACTTGCTCATTTTTGCAA
>NCQT01098462.1:5209-16219 GCA_002740465.1 Stenocereus thurberi
ATGATAATTATTGATATTGGATGATGTATTTAAATAAGATTGTTGGCATAAAATGATGTTATAACATGGCTAGTATGGTAATGTAACTTGATCTTTTTGTTGTTTGTACTTAGGAGTAATTAGCAAATATAACATAATCTTTGGTAAGGTAAGTTGTGATTATTTAGGTGAATAATTTAAGAAGATGTGAGTAATGGATCATGAATATTGAAAAAGCTTACTGTAAGTTAGTGTATATACTTATCTATATATTTTTGAGGATGAAGGTTAATTGATCATGGAAATTAAAATAGATGTATATTATATTTGAGTATTTCATATAATTATAATTATATAAATTGAAATAAAATAGTAATCCAATAACTTACATAAATATTGTTGTTTGAGCATAATATCACTGGCCCTCCACATCGTTAGTAGATGTATAATAGATTATTGTCTAATTGCAATGGCTATACACAAAAAATTCTAAATAGAGTAAATCAATTTGACGAATTTGTATGTAGACGGCCAAAGCTTCAAAGTGGGAAGAAGTATAGATGTCCGTGTGATAAATGCAAAAATAGAATGTACATAACACCTGATGCGTTAAAGATGCACCTTATGTATAAGGGTTTTGTTGAAGGGTAATGGTATTGAATAAGCCACAGAGAAGTATGACTTCAACAATATGATGTTGGGTATTCGACTAGTGAAATGGCCGAGGCTGGCAGTTCAAGTCACATTAATCGTGACTACAATGAATCCTACGTAAATCATATAGAGTACATGGTTAGTGATGTTGTATAAAATGTAAGGGATGAAGAGTCAAGCACTTGCCAAGAGTCATTCTATACTATGGTTCAAGCTGCTCAATGACCCTTATATAATGGTTATTTCTCCCACAGTGAGCTCTTTGGTAGTATTTGACTATTGAGTATCAAGTCTGATTATAATATGGCACAAAATTATTTTAATAAAATTATTCAATTAATAAAAGAGATGTGTCCGCCTAATAATTGCGTGCCAAACAACTATGGGCAGACGAGGAAGGTTGTTAAAAATCTCGACAACGATGTGATACACATTGATTGTTATTGCAAAGTTTGCATGCTATCCTTTAAAGAGGACTCAAATCTCAATGCATGCAAACTTTGTGGGCATTCAAGATGGAACAGGCAAAAGTCACAAGAAAAGAACCAAAATCCATTACCGTACACAAGGATGCATTACTTGCCATTGAAACCTGGACTTCAGAGGATGTATGCATCAAGAAACACTGCAAAACATGTGAGATGACATTATGAACATCAAAGTGAGGACGGTGTCTTATGTTGTCCATTAGATGGGGCAACATGGAAATATTTCAATAACAAGTACCCTAATTTTGCTGCAGAGCCTCGAAATGTTAGGCATTGGCTTATATATTGATTCATTTAATCCTTATACTTTGTCTTCAAGATCTTATTCCATTTGACCGGTGATAGTTACACCTTATAACCTTCCCCTGAAATGTGTATGGCCACACCATTTATGTTCCTCACTTGTGTAATCCCTGGCCCAAAAAAATCCCAAGAACAAAATTTATGTATATTTATAACCTCTTATTCAGAGTTGACGGAACTGTAGAATGTTAGAATTGAAATGTATGATATACCTATAGGGCAGAGATTCCAATTGAAGGTTATACTTATGTGGACCATCAGTGATTTTCTGACATATGGAATGCTATCTGAGTAGAGTACTGATAGTCAATTTGCATGTCTAATATGTATGAAGCAATGAAAGGTTCTGAGACTGAAGAATGGAGATAAATTCTCATGGTTTTCTTGTGAATAAATCATGCGTTTAGAAGAAATAGAACTTTATTTAGAAAAGGTAGAATTGTTACAAGGGGTCATCCTCGCCGTATATTTAGGGATCAATTTTATGTTGAGGTGGAGCACTACTCAATGCAACCACATATGGTGACTTTCAAATACCAGAATTTAAGAAAAACTAGCATAACTGGATGAAGAAGAGCATAATCTGGAAGTTGCCTTACTGGCAACACCAATTGCTCCGCCATAATTTCGATGTGATGTATATAGAGAAGAACTTCTTCGAAAATATTATTAACACTATTACGGATGTTTATGGGGGAAAAAAATGAACAATGTCAATCAAGAATGGATGCTGTAGATATATATAATAAAGAAGAATTACATTTGCAGCCATGCCAAACCAAAAACAAAGTTCATTCTTCCTATGGATAAAAGAATAGAGTTGTGTGATTGGGTAAAGAAACTTCAAATGCCTAATGGGTATTGCTCCAATTTCATGAATATTGTGGAACCTAATGATACAAAGTTTAACAATATGAAAAATCATGATTGTCATGTATTCATGGAGACTTATTTACCCATTGCATTTGTTGCTCTCACAGATGATATGTTGAAAAGCTCTCACTGAGATAAGGCAGTTCTTTAAGAACTTGTGTTCAACAACACTGTGAGAGGATATGCTTGAGAAAATGCATCGAAACATTGTTATTACTCTTTATAAGTTGGAGATGATATTTTCTCGAGACTTCTTCAATGTAATGGAGCACTTACTAGTGCATTTGGTAGAAGACATGCAACTTGGTGGTCCTGCACAGTACCGCTAGATGTATCTATTTGAGAGGTAAAATAGATTGTATTTGATGAAAGTAGATTAAGAAAACTAAACTATGCAATCACTTACAAGTATTGCTTAATATTATTTTGTTAGATACTTTGATAGATTGAAGAAAAAGATAAAACAACAACCGTGTCATGAAGGTTCAATCACAAAAGTTTACCTAGAAGCTGAAAGGACGTTCTTTGCCTCCTATTATTTCGGCTCGAGTGTGCCCTCCATGCGCACTAAATGTCGAAGAAATGACGATGGTGATGAACATAATTATAATTTCCCAACTCTATCTGTGTTTGAACCACAAATGACTGCTATTGGGAAGAAAAAATCAAGGGATCTCACAGATGCTAAATATATTGTTGCTCATCTTCACGTGTTATTAAATTGTAATGAAGTTAAACCTTATATTGGGTGCATGCTGCCTTAGATATTGTAAGTTTCAATTGAGATTATTCTTCACAACACTAATTTGTTGCCCACCTTTATAAAATATGTGAGAACTTTTACGGAACAAGTATGAATTGTGCATTCCAATGTTAGTGATATTGATGTTAACATCATCATTGAAACTCAATTTGCAGATTAGTTTAGTCAAAATTTAAGTAATTTAACTTATGCCCTTATAAATACTTTGACATAATTCGGTGCATTGTATTAACTAAAATCACATTCTATGTCGCCTTACTTGCATTAAATTCAACTGTTCGACAACCACAAATATTGGTGTTTGACACAATTCACTACAAAGCCTAATACACATGTGTTAATGTGGACGACATATAAAGTTAATGGATTTGAATTCCACACAGAAGCTTGCTGTGTTAGAAAGAAAACACGTAATTGTGGTGTTGGTATATGTGGAACTGGAGAATGTGATATTAAAAATGTAAATTATGGGATACTTAAAGATATTATTAAAATTGAATATATAGGTGAACCACTTAAAATATGTATGCTATTCAGTTGTGAGGATCCCACATTGAATCGTGGGATACAATCCCATAAACTAAGCAAGATTATTAAGGTTCATCACATAAGGAGGTACAGAAAGTACTATCCATTCATCTTCCCAAACACTGCATCATAAGTGTACTTCATGCCACATTTATATCGCTCAAGGGATATAGTCAACTGGCTTGTTCTCATACGAACCAAACCAAGGGCTAGAGTGGATAACACTACACCTATTGCTTATGAGCAAAAGGGCATGACGACACTCATGGAACCTATGAATGATGTTATCCTTACATCATTAGTGGATGAAAGTACACCACTAGAAGAGTTTAATAATGATACGGGTGTTTCATTTATTCAAGTAAACGATGACATAGATGAGGAAGAAGAGAATAAGGGTGATAAGAGGCTGAGTGGGATGATAAGAATGAAATAGATGAAGTAGAGGAAGATCTGCATTTATATTATGATGATGATGATGATGATGACGATGATGAGAATGATGACGAGAATGGGGGTGAGGATGATGATGAAGATGATGCAGATAACTAAATGCTTATGAATTATTATGTATTTCATTACTTGGTGTTGTAACACTTGGTTATGAATTTACCTTTATTATATGTGTTAATTTTAAAACGTGCTATTTTCTACTTATTATGCTATGTGAATAAACTGTTGATATGTACAATCGTTATTTGTACTTACATTTATTGTTAAGTATTTCAGGTATGGATTCTACCCCTCGTCAAGGGAAGTCCTCTACTCGAGGTAGAGAAAGAGGGTGTAGGAGTTTCAACGCACATCCTAGTACTATGGATATTGATCAACCTTACTCCCAAACACCTTATACCATATTTACCCCAGCAGTAACCATGAGTGCTTACATGTCAGGCGTTTCAGGAACAATTCCATTTCCTAATCAATTTGGGACCGTTCTTATGGGGTCTTTCCCTCATCATACCCCATATATTCCAACCAGACATTAATGTACCAACAGTTTTGATATAACATTTCAAACAACACCCCTATTGACAACACTGTGAACTCTACCCCTAACATTGCCCATGCCCTTGACCCTAACTCTAATCAGTCCCAACAACACATTGGAACTGGAGATGGTGAAGCACAATCTAGTCATGAGAGCCCTTGAACTAAGACATCTATTGTGCCATATGGTAACGGGTAATTTGAAAAATTATTATGTATTTCCAACTTGAACTATTTTGTGTCAAGTGGCGCTATTTTGATGTGTTTTGCTGAAATAAGTTTATCCCAAATAAAGGTAATGTTACTAGGATTTCTTTGATCATTCAAGGAAAATATGATGCACCATGGCCTTCTTGGGGTAAAGTGCCTAAATTTGTTCAGGACTTGTAATTTGGAGAGTTCAAAGTAACTAAAGTGACTATATATTAACACTTTGTATGCATCTGATTCATTACTATAGCATTATTTGATGTGTTTGTTGCTTTCTTAATTGCAGAAGTAGTTCACTTGGAATCCTATCTATGAGGACCGAATCAGAAGAAATTTTGAAAATAGAGATAATACACGTTTGAGGGACTTCCTTAGCAAAGCAAGGAAGTACAACAAGCAACCTAAATAGCTCAGTAATGAGCAGTGGAAATGACTCAAACAATATTGGGTAAATAAATCGTACAAGAAATTGTATGAACAAGTCCAAAAAAATCGGCGTGGTGATCTAGATAGTCTGAGACCATCTCTCTACACCTGTGGCTCGATCATTATGCATGAACATAGGAGGCGTTTGGTAACTAACTGCACGTCTTACAACTTTTTATTTGTTTGAGTGTGGGGCTGTTATGTGTTTTTCTAAATTTGTTTGACACGTAGCGGGAACAACGTACGACGGATCTTGCAATTACTGAGATATTTACCCGCACTTATAAATTTCATGAAAAAGAAGATGGACCCTGTGTTGATAAGAAATCACAGTAAATATATATAAGCTATTCTCGATTTTCAATCTTAATTAGTGGTTCAAGCTGGATTCATATACTTTCATTACATATAATATATTTGATTTTTTACGAATGTTGTGATGTCGTAGGAATCCTTTGAACAAAAATTTCAAAATATCATCAATTCTTAAGGGATCTCGAATAGCAATTCCCAAGATCCATCTCAATCACTTCCAAGTCCAAATGAGTTGTGGATGAAGGCCTATATGAACAAAAAATATCGTATTTATGGAATTAAAGATGAGATCGTCAACATTAGGGAATCCTCTTACTTCACTACCTCTCAATGAGCCAGCATAATAAATTCTAACACTATTCATATTTGAGTCATTATTAATATAAAAGTTGAACACAACGTAACTTTAGGATAAGTTAAGTTATTGTTACTAATATATACTTCATGTAAATGGTGTTTAGCAGGTACAGGTTATGTGCCATCCCAAAAGGAGTTAAATAATCTAAGGGGTATGGCGACCAACTTAGGGCGCATGCTCAATTTGAAAGCTGAAATGTATCGGATGCATATGGACAAATATAAGCAACTAGAGGAATGAAACCAAATGCTATACCAAAGTGACAAGGAACTCAAGGAGGAAATGCTAAGGGAGCAAATGTGACTGAGCCAACAAATGATGAGTATTACTCAGCAAATGCAAGACTTTTTCCATATGCAGCAAACTTCCGGCTTGGGATCGCAACCTCCTTTCAGTAACCCTCCACAACATGATGAAGAGAATGAGGACGGTGATAAAGATGAAGAGTACGATGATACTATCCTCGAAGATTGATTCATGAGTTGCTTGCTTCTCCCCTCTCTATTCCTTGCTTATATATGGCTCTCTTAACGATAATGTTGTTAAGTACACTTATATTCTCAGGAACTGCAAGTTGTTTCTACAAATTTATGACGTGAATTATGGCGACACGTTTGAAACTATTTGGTTTGTATGCAATGTTTAGCTTGTTTGTGAACTGTGAGTTGTTGAAACACTTCGAAGGAAGCATTGTTGTTGAATGCATTGAATATCCNNNNTGTAATTTTTTGCAAGAAATGAAATATATTCTACTAGGGGATACTCCAAAAACCAATTATTTTATTAAAAAAATATCAAAAAGAGGGACAGATTGGCGATAGACAATCCGTCTCAATTTTTTTCATTTTTTAAAAAATGGCAGATGACGACAGAATGTAGTATCCGTCACCATCAGCGACAGATCCTGCATTCCATCGGCCCTCGCGCACCACCATCTGCTGCCATCCCTTCCTAGTCGTCACCAATTCCGTCACCACATGGTTACAGAATTCAAAAATTTGTCACTAAGTCCTCAGTGACGAGCTAAAAAGTAACAGCACTGTTCCGTCGTCATTTTCGTTGTTGATTTCACCATTTCTATCGCTACTTCCGTCGCTATATGATCTTTTTTTTGTTTTTTTGGTAGTGCATAAAATTATGTGTAGGATACATCCTCAATAATGAGGTTTATCCAATGGTATCATTTGTGCTCATCAATATAGCCGATGAATAGTAAAGTTTCATAATTGATAATTAATTATAACTATTGCAAATTTAACGATTTTGATAATATATATTAATATATGTTAAAATAAGATAGTTAAAAATATGTTAAAGTAAGACATATATCCTCACCCTTTTAAAATATCGTTAGCAGATTTAAAAGTAGTCACGTGATATAGTTTTCATTCTAAATTCACAAATCCATTTAAATTTTAAAAAAGTAAATATTACAATTGATCATGAAAAATTTAATAACTCATCCTAAATTTGATGTTCGAAAAAAAATTAGAAATCTCTATAAAACAGTCTTTATGGATTGAACGTAAATTATATCTCAACCGAACAACCAACTATCCTCCTATCCGGGAATCGTTAAGAGCTTGCTTACGTCTAAAAACAAAACGTAGTTTAAAAAAAAGTTTATGATAGATTTTTAAATCAATCTTTGAGCTTTAAATTGTTTCGACAACGTTTTTCCAATCAAGTGGGTGCACACAAAAGCATTGTAGTTACTTGATGGAATCAATCAAATGGCAATTTTATCAAGACTCCTTTAATATCAGTAATTCTACCATACACATTTCTATACAATGCTAAGTATACACTTTAAAAAAGATCCATCATATATTAGGAAAGATTAAAAATTTTCCTCCAATGTCACCATCTCTTTTGATTGTTTTATCCTCCTACTGATGGAGATCCCTCCACTGAATCCAATACAAGGCAAAAAGTTCAGGCCATGGTTCTCAAAGTTATGCAACATGGTCCAGACCATAGCATATTACCCAGCTTGTTCGCCCAGTTCAAAGTCCGGTATTTAGTTCAGTAGCCAACAAGTCCTTTTGAGGAGTAACTTTGCTCATTTGCTAGCTTAATCAGTAGCTAATAAATGATACAAGTTGCCCCACCTTTTGCTTCATTTTGCACCAGAACAGCCGGCCAGAAGCAGCCCTTTTTTCAGTTTTCAACCAGATGGGTAGTATTTTGGAGAGTCAACTTTGACTCCATGTTTGCAGCAAGCTATGATGTGTTCGAGGGCTTAAAAAGGCATCAAAAATATTATTAAGAAAGGCCCTAAAGCAGCACATTCAGATCACATGGCATTAGCTTTTAACCGGCACAAAATCAAGGGAAACTCCCTTTGATCCATTGGATCAAAGACTGTTGTACTTGCTGACAGCTCAGGTGATTACCTCCATAATCAGCTACAAATTGCTTCCCAAGGCCATCATTACTGGTACTTTGGTGATGCATTAGCTCGAGACCTCGGTAATGGAGATTAGCAACCTCATTAGGTGTCAAAGCTCAGCCTATAGCTGCTATTTTTGAGTTGCTTTGGTTCAAACTTGTTTGTTGTTTCTAGTCAGCTTCTGTTTTCAGTTTTAGTCATTGAGAGGAAGTGTAAGGCTGAGTATAAAAGCCTCATTTTCAGTTGTAACAAATCAATTGTTGAATGTATGAAGTTGAGCATAGCTCCTTTCCTCTCAAACTCTCTCTAGCTATCCTGCAAAGTGGCCATTGTGGGTGGTGTTCTAGTGAGTCTTGGCTGATGATCTGGTGGTGTGTCTGTATCCAGATTAACTCCAAGGGCCCTGAATTTATCTTGGTGATGTGTTTGTATCCAAGATCAAGTTCAGTTTATCTTGGTTCATTGAGTTTTCTCAGTTAACTTTAGTTCTATTCAATCAGACTTGCTTAGACAGTTTGATTGTTTGTTTCCAGTTGCATTCTGTCTTGCTTATTCTCCATCACCTACCTTGCAACCTATGTTTCAGCCATCTAAAGAAGCTCATCAAGGATTACTACAAACGGGCTGATGCAATGATTTGTTGATATGGGTGAAATTAGTACACTAATAAAATGGTGGGAGAAATTTGACTCTAAGGTTTTATTATGCAAAAGCCTAAATTTTAAATGAAGCTAATATCTCATTATGAACCTAATATCTCATTATGTTAATGCAAACAAACTTACGCCAGTGCATAAAATTCTTTTAAAATGTTTATTTTTTTCCCTAAACTCCGGAAAAAAAATTAGTAATACCGAAGAAAATGTGGTCAAATTACATCATAAACATTCTCAATTAGAACAAGGGACAGACCCAAAGAAGAAATCATGATATAGAACTGGATTCTAACTTCAATCCACCCTACATTAGCCAAATAATCAGCCACCCTATTCGAGTTCCTACACACGCGCACGCGCACGCGCACGCACACACATATATATATATATGACTTCATTGATTAATTGATATGCAGAACATCCTCTAATAGACGATTATTAATCCAAATAGTAAGGAAACAACTGACAAATTAAACACCTTTTTTCTATCCTGTGTGCCACCTCGTTGCCTGACCTTCTGACCCATTCAATTTGCCTCATGTTGCTGTTATTCAACATATGAACGTCTTCAAGAATTTAAGAGAAAGGCCCTTGCAGGAACAACGCTTTGGGAATCTTTTTCAACAGCATATCTCTTGCTACCCTTTCATTCAGCCATCTCAATTGCAGAAACAATGTACTTCGTCTCAGCCATGCCGATTCAGGATCAACATACATGAGATAGTAGTAACGTCTGACACTCTCACTAAAACAGTTTAAAAGAGATTGACATTGTTTCACAATGAAGCAGAAACCTTAATTTTGCAGTACCTCCTTTAGTTTATTCACAACCAATATTAACCATATGAGAGAATCCATGTATGCTATGAGGCTGTTGGAACCTTACATTTTGCCAGCCCCAAACCATGCAAGAGACTAAGCAGCGCTCATTGACTGACATACAGATGTCTAAATGAACTAAAACTCCTGGCATCCAGTTGCCCAGTGAACCTCTGAAATCTCCACCAGGCGCAGCCAGTCCAGGGACTAAATTGAGCTTGGGCCATCCACCTCAAGGTGTTCCTCTCATTGAACAAAAACTTCAGAGCCTGGATTCAAGAGAGCACTACCTCATCCTAATTACTATATAGTTAACATAAGGTAAATGGCAATTTCACAATGTGAGCACTCTTATGTTTAATTGAACCCCGTGCAGTCTCACTAATTTTATTTAACATATATATGTATCTTTTTCTACAAGTTAGTTATTCCCTACAACATAAAATATAAATGGCACACTTAGTTCAATGTGAACCCATGCAGGCACACATTCGTCACAAGTTCGTTCAATGCGTAATAAAGACGTGACATTATCTGCATTTGTGTCTGCATCAGACAGTTTTCACCAAAACTAAGTCGTTAGCAAAGAGTAAGCAAGTAAACAGCCAGAAGTAGTAATGAGAGTAATGAATCTAATCTCATAATTATATAGGTACTTAGTGTACAAATTACACAAAAATTGATAGAAATATGTGTGTGTCAGCAAGAAGCAAAAGCACTCCCAAGCTTAGAATACATGCTTGGAATCTGGTCACTGATGTCCAACGTTCGGCTGTGTCCGAATCATCTGTGCCTGCAATGCAAGCCGAGGTTATTCAGTTCTATTGGAGCATGGCTCTTCCGAAACAACGTTAACACACACACAAAGGCTCCATAGTACCTGTGTCCAATTGATTTTGCAGCTGTGTTACAGTATCTTTTAAGCATTGTTGAGTTCAATCAATTATGAATTGTAGAGATGTTAGGACCAACACACACAAAGGCTCCATAATACCTCTTTAGAAAGTTTAAGAACATTTATACATAATTCTGGGCAAATTTTTGTTAGTGGCTAGGCCGAAACAACATAGATCTTCTAGCACGATTCTACAAAACAAGATACCGGTATATATATGTCTTTCTTGATGCTATCGAGTTCCCTATTTTGATGATTCAAATTTAGGCTGCAGGTGGAACCAACAATTCCACTGCAATATGCATAAAAAAGGATGAAAAGTTGATGAAACTAAATTTAAACTTATATTGCTTTCTTCACA
>NCQT01098504.1:2201-14023 GCA_002740465.1 Stenocereus thurberi
TGTGAGGGTGGTCTCGAGAAAATATTTCCCAAATGGTAAACTGTTAAACTACGGAATGAGATTAACCACTTTGTCTGACTTGAGAAAGAGTCCTTTTGGAAGTGTTTTGAACAGTTTAAGCACTTGTTGCTCAATGCCCGCACCATGGTTTGGAAATGTGGCATTTATGCCAAATTATTTATGATGGTCTTGACCAAGCCACTAAAACCATGGTAGAGTCTATGTGTTAAGGAGGGTCTTTGAACAAAAACAAGACGGAAGCTTGGGATTTCTTAGAGGAGTTGGCTGAAAAGACCTTACAGTGGGAAACTACTAGGGATGAGAGTCTAAGGGCTAGGATTAATTGCCAAAGGAGAGGACGTCGTGCAATGGGGGATACTACATACATTGATACTAGATTTGCCTCCTTGGAAAACATGTTAAACGGTCATGTGTTGTCAAAAGACCAAGTAACTATTCCCCTTCCAAATGGTCTTATGCTCTTAATGTCAAGGCACTGATCATTCCCTAAGTGCATGTCCCTTGTTTGCTTAACAGTCGGCTACTAGCCAAGAGCAAAGTCATGTTAATGGGGCCTTTTAAAGGCCAAAATTTGATACTTACTCCTCTACTTACAATCCCAGGTGGGATAAGCACCCTAATTTTTCATAGATTGGATCTAATGCTTTGATGCCCACCAATTAAGGTGGGAGTCCTCAAGAAAACTTAAGGAGTTAATCACATGGAGAGGATGATTAGAGAACTTAAGGAGTCAAATGAGAGAATGATCAAGACAATGAGTGAATAATTTGCTCAATTAGCTATATCTGGTAGGGAGAAAGGGGGCGTTCCTAGTCAACTTACGGTAAACCCAAGATGAAGCTCTTCCTCTTCCTTTGACCCTAATGATGTTCGAAATGTGAATGCTGTAATTTCTTTATGGTCGAGTAAGAAATTGACACCTATATGGGTGAGAAAGATGTCAATGAATCCCCTTCCTCATCGTCTTCTCTCCCTCCCCCTCAAGGTGATGACATATGTGCCTCTCCAATGATGCCAATCCCATCTAAGGATATGGATGAACCTAAGGAGAGCGAGCCAATTAATGATTCTATACCTCCTAAGGATTCTCCTACTCCTTCTTTTGGTGTTGCTAGATCTCAATCTCCTTTCCCTAGCCGGTTGAAAGGGAAGAAGGTGCAATCGCATGTTGACAAGATTAGGGACACTTTCTCCCAAGTCAAGATCAACATCCGTGGCTTGATGTGATACAACAAATGCCTCCTATACTCATTTTCTTAAAGACTTGTGCATTCCTAAGAGAGCCACTAATGTTCCAAAGTGAGCATTTTTAGCCTCTAATGTGAGTTCTATCATTTCAAATCAAGTGCTTATTAAATGCAAGGACATGGGATGCCCCATAGTCTCAATTGTGATTGGTCATCACAACATTCACCGAGCTCTGCTTGACTTAGGATCTAGTGTTAACCTCTTAACCTTCACGGTGTATGAGAGGTTGGGTTTAGGGAAGCTTAAGCCTAAAAAAATGGTTGTTTAGTTGGCCAATTATTTAACTAGGCTTCCTAGAGGGATAGTTAAGGATGTATTAATTAAAGTAAGGGAATTCACATTCGCAGTGGGTTTTCTAGTTCTAGAGACCGATGTTGTGTTATGTACTGAAAATGAAATATCGATCATCCTTGGTTGACCATTCCTAATTACCTCAAATGCTCTTAGAAATTGTAAGGATAGGAAATTGAAATTGATATTTGGAAATATGACCATGGAATTGAATGTGTTCAATCTTCAAAAGCAACCAATGGGTTTTGTTGACGTTGATCACTAGCCCTTTAATTGGGTGAGTAGCTTTATATTTGGGTAAGTTGGGTTTAATTGTGAAGAAGAGTTAGTTTTGTGTATGTATGAGTTATTTTGCATAGAGTATGAACCCGAATAAGATGCATTTGCATTTGAGGATCAATGTTATGACTCACTACATGCATCCATTCTAGCATCCCTCTCTTCTATTCCCCCCTTATCTCATGAGGCACCTCCTAGTGTGCCGTCATCTTCCTCTCTTGATTTGAAACCCCTTCCCAATATGCTCAAGTATGCTTTCTTGGGTCTGAATTAAAATTTTCCTATGATACTTGCTAATGATTTGAATTCACACCAAGAGAGTCAAGTCCTGAACTTGTTAAGGAAAAACAAAGAAGTATTAGGGTAGACCATAGGAGACATTGATGGCATTAGTCCGACTATAGTATAACACCACATACACCGTAAGGACAATGCCAAACCTTGCTGAGACCGACAAAGAAGATTGAATCCCACCATTCAAGAAATGGTAAAGAATGAAATCCTTAAGTAGTTGGATCAGGACATTATTTACCCCATCTCGTACGGTGAAGGGATGAGTCCCGTCCAAGTTGATCCTAAAGAGACCAGGATAACTGTGGTCAAGAATGATAAAGGTCAGCTCATTCCCACAAGAATCCAATCTAGGAGTGGAGGGTGTGCATTGATTGTCGAAAGTTGAACTCTGCTACTAGGAAGGATAATTACCCTTTGTCCTTTTTAGACCAAATATTAGAAAGATTAGCTGGATAAGCCTTTTATTGTTTCCTTGTACCAAATCCTTATTGCCCCCGAAGACAAGAAAAGGCTGCATTCACTTGCCCTTTCGGCACTTTCAATTTTAGGAAGATGCCTTTTGGTCTTTGCAATGCCCCAGCCATGTTCCAAAGATGTATTATCTCGATCTTTTCCGACTTAGTTAAGCAATGCCTTGAGATTTTTATGGATGAATTCTCCGTGTACGGAGAATCTTTTGAGGATTGCTTAACTAATTTGGGAAGAGTGTTGAGAAGGTGTCGGGACAAAAGGTTAACGCTTAATTAGAAAAAATATCATTTCATGGTCAAGAAGGGGATTGTCTTAGGTCATATTATCTCTAGTGAGGGCATAGAGGTAAACAAAGCAGAGATGGATTTGATTGCAAACCTCTGCCTCCTTACTTATATAAAAGATGTGTGACACTTTCTTGGGCATGCCGATTTTTACTAGAGATTCATCAATGACTTTAACAAGATTACCAAGCCCTTATCTTTCCTTCGAGCTAAGCAAACACGCTTTCACTTTTCTAAAGAGGGTGAAGTGGCGTTTATAAAGCTTAAGGAGGTACTCACTACTGCACCTATCCTACATCCTCNNNNTTATGGACAATCTTTTGAGCTCATGTGTAACACATCAAATTATGCGGTCGGGGTAGTTTAAGGACAAAGAATCGATAATAAGCCCTATGTAATTTATTATGTGAGTCATACTTTGAATGAGGCATAAGTAAATTATACTGTGACTGAAAAAGAGTTCTTGGTGGTGGTTTTCGGGTCTGAAAAGTTTAGACCTTACCTCACAGGGTCTCATGTGATTGTTGTGACTAACCATGCTGCCTTAAAACGTCACATGGAAAAGAAGGATGCAAAGGCTAGGCTAATTAGGTGGATTATGGTTTTAGAGGAATTTGATTGTGAGATCAAAGATAGGAAGGGTTCCAAGAACCTGGTAGACGATCACCTATCTAGGCTACTGGTACATGACGCAGATGAACCTCCCATTTCTAATTGTTTCCCCGATGAAAAATTATTTAGGGTTCAAGAGGAGCCATGGTTTGCTGACATAGTAAACTATCTAGTGATTGGGGAAATGCCTGGGGGTGAAACAAGAATGATAGTGATCGTTTTCTATTCATTGTCTGATTTTTCATATGGAATGACCCATGCTTCTTCAAATATTACCTGGACCAAATCATTAGAAGATGTGTCCCTAATAAGCATTTTCAGAGTGTCCTCTCCATTTGTCATGATCAATCTTATAAAGGACACTTTAGTGGGAAAAAGTCGTTGTGAAGGTTCTTCAAAGCATATTCTGTTGGCCGACCCTATTTAGAGATGTCCATGAATATTGTAAACGATGCTTGCATTGTCAAAAAATGGGCAAGATAGGTAGGAAAGACATGATGTCACTCATCCCTATCATTGTTATGGACATATTTAACTTGTGGGGTCTGTTCCTGAATTCATTTGAGAATGACTATATTCCTATGTGTGTGGACTATGTGTCAAAATAGGTAGAGGTCATTCCCACAAGGATGAATGAGTCCAAGGTGGTGGTCATATTTTTACGAGAGAACATCTTTGCTAGGTATGGTATGCCTATGGCCATCATTAGTGGTCAAGGGGATCATTTTGATAATAGGTCCTTTGATACACTGTAACACCCCCATTATTCTAATTCATTAATTTAGACTATTATTATCCTGTATGGCAGCGGAAATTCCTAACGGGGTGTTACCGCCATATTTCCTTCTTGGAAATACCAGGCTGTATACCAAGTATAGCAATTAATACAAAAACATTCTTTAATGCTTCATTCTTACATTCTTAAAATTAATTTAACATTAGTCCAAAAATTCATAATGATGACATTCTAGCATGTAACATCCATCACATTACTTTTAGGAGTCCATGCCTCGCTCTGCGTACATGTCCCCAGCCCCATGCATGACTAGATAGCTTGAAAATAAAACATTTTAGAACAGTGAGATAAACGCAGTAAACAATCACGCCTAACGGTCAACTACGCACACAAATTCATTTTGAAAACATTTTAAGGGGAGGGGAAAACAGTAAGACTTTCCAGACATGTTTCTTATTATCACAGCCTCATTGATTAATAGATTTTAGGGATATGGTTTCTTGTTTTACGACACAGAGTTCCACAGTTGGAGTATTGGTGAGCGACCCCAGTGGGTCTCATGGCCTGTGCTCCAATTTAGCGCGGTCGCTTAACACATTCCTGGCCTACTGCCACATATGCAGTCACCGCTTAACCCTTTCCTGGCCTACCACCAATAAGGATGATTACCGATAGCCTGGCTCACGTCTCTTGTAGAGCACGTGGCTGCTTACATGCATGCACTAGTTCCCGGAGAAGGCTAAAGGGCTTCAATCAATATATAACAGATTGACAGTCACCCAACTCAGTCCCTTCCAGTTATTGATTACATTTCTCTTTTCTCGAGATCGACTTAGCATGACATAATTAATCAGACTCATTAAGCTTTCCCAACTACGACATCACAGCAGTAACTCAGACATCCATAACAAACACATAAGGCCCAACTTTACAGCATGCCCATCATANNNNTTCCGCCACACGGTTACGGTCAGTTACACATGTCATTGCGCTTTTAAAACAGTAAACAGAACATGTAAAGCTTATCGTAGAGCTACAAATTTACCACTACTCTAGATATAAATAAGGATATAGCATAGGGGAGTAGGGATCGAATCCACAAGGAAAGATTATGACAAAAGGCTAGTTTAATTCTAAATGATTTTACCACTCTAATTTATTGTTTCTTCTCTTTGTATTTCTAAAATAAATCAAATTTAATAAATAAAAATCTGGAAAAATACTTAATATTACTCCTAAATATTCTAAATTAAATTCTGAAAATAAAACAGTAAATAGCTATCCTAAATAATCTAGAAAATTAAAAACAAAATAATAACACAATAATCAATTAAAAAGTGAAACAGAAAATAACAAACAGAAAATTAATATTAAAAAATACAAACAGTAACCTAAAATAATATTCTTAAAGTTTATAGGTTATAAACTCAACAATTATAAGTAATTAATTTCAGAAAAATTAAAACACCAAATTAACTCCAGAAAAATGAAACAGAAAATTAAATCTGAAATTAGAAAATAAATAAACTGCACTAATATAATTACAAAATTAATTAAAAACATTACCGTAATTTCAAAATATAATTTTTTGGACTCAATGACACCTAGAAAAACATGAAATAAGTATTAAAAACGCAATTTTCAGATTTATTGAAATAAAAACCTCCACAAATCCAATTCACGAAATAATTCTGAAAAATTATCAAATAGTTTCCAAAAATTCTGAAATTAAATAGAGGCATATTAGGACACTATATAAACCCTAGGATGGATTAAAACTTGAAAAAAAAAAAGAAAGGAACTATTTTTTAGCCTAATTTCTGACAAGCCGGTAATTAAACAATAAAACAGAACATAAATCAAATCTGAAAATTATAGCCACTCTAGAAATCAAAATATATCTAATCTAAAATTACCAAGACACTCCTAAAAGACTTCTTTTGGGGAGGGTAAACAGAATTTATATCAAAGCTAATAATTGAAGAACAAAAATTGACAAACTAAATAAATTAACTAAAAGCAACAAATAATTATCAAAAGATATCAAATTTATACTTAGCATAATCTATATCCACCATGCAAATTAATATTTATCATTAACACACAAGTCGATTTCATTCATGAGTTAAACTGTCGAAGACGCCCACTACCGGATCTTCCACGTTTTTCCTTATATTATAATTTAATTAAGTCCAGCCCTAATATAAACTCTACTAATTTGATAACCCTTACACCAGCACAAGAATTTAATCAAAGTAGAGCATTATATATTAGAAAAACATCATCTAATGCTTTGTAATCAATTTATCAGGAAATCAATTTAACAAAGACCCATAACAATTACCTAATTGAAAGAGATAGGTTTGAGCCATCTATGATTAATTAAGGTGATACTAATGCTTAAAAGACGATAAATTTTACGTATTAAAGCCCTTTAAGCTATCATATGAATTCGTATTAAACTAACTAGCATGCATTCTAATTAATATAATACGAATATCATGAACGATAAATACTAATCGCTATAGAATCATAAATATAAATCAACTAAACAATAAAGCATGAAACTTGTTTCAAAATAATTAATTTAACATGGTTTCAAGTAGATTATACTAAGCACAAGAAAATTACTCACTCATATTAAAAATAAAATCACAAAATTCACCCAAATAATTCATGTTTAATAATAATAATCTAAACAACACAAAAAAAAAGAAATAAAGCTCTACTACTTGAAGATGATGATGGGTGCCGTGGAGATGGAGCTAGCCGTGGAGAGGTAGTAGCGTGGTATGTTGATGCGTGAAGCTGTGTGTTGAAGCCGTGATGATGATGATATATTTATGATGAGGTTGAAGGGGTGTGATGGAAGAGGGTTAGGCGTGTGATTGGTGAGGAAAAAGGAAGATGGTGATTTTTATGGGTTGTAGCGTGATGTTATGGTTATGTGGTGTTGATGGGGAGATTGATGGTGAATGAGGCGTGGAGTGTGTTTTTATAGGGTTAGCCGTGGGTTTCTCTTATTATGGTGAGGGTGATAGTGATTAGGGTTTTCTTCTTCCTTTCTTCCTTCTCCCTCAAGACTTCTAGCTCTTCTCCAACTCTTGAAACCCTAGCCCAATTAAATAATTATGGAAATAATATTTTTCATAAATTATTATTTTTGGACCGTCTTTATAGCCAAGCGTGTAAAACCCGAACTTCGACGTCTTCTCTTCCCTTTTTATTTTATTAATGCCTAACCTGAAAAATATATAAAATAAAGTAAATCAGATGCAATAATATATATAATATAATCAAAAATAATTATTAAAACCATGCATGATTTTTGGCTTAACAAATTCCCCCACACGTAAACTTTGGACGTTCTCGTGCAAAGAGATCTTAGACTCGACTTGAAAAAACCGATCCTCTTTCTTTCTTATAAAGACATGCATAATTATGATATTTATACTAGGCATTGGCTTGCTTTAAAAATAGTTTTATCGAAAATTAATTAGTTCTTCCTCCCACAAGTGAAGAACTACTAGACATCCAATTAACATCAAAGAGTTTATTCATCAACCTCACAATATTTTCTTAATGAAATAACAAGATCAATAATTATCCATCTGTTTTAAATATGCATACACCGATCAAGATGTCTAAAAAATTTATGATAGAAAAATTGATGTACGGTATGGCTATAGAGACAATTGAACTAGGTAGAATAACCCATTGAATTGATTCTAACTTGCCTTGTATTTCTTCATTTTTTTCTTCTGTTTTCTTTTTTCAAGCTCCATTAGCGCACATATTCGAGGCCCATATAGGGACTTAGAAATTAAGCACTCCCTGTCTCACACTATCCCGAATAGAGGTGCTGGAGCACACATTTTATTTTCATCATTACTTTTATTTATTTTAATGATTCACTAGTATGGGAAGTAAGCTTTCCAGTGGCAGTATTGCCTCAAAGGGTAGTATCCAGTAGCGCATGCCTCAAAGGGGTACTTATCATTCCCGACTTTAATGAGTTATTCTACTAATTCAATAGCCTAAGAAATGGGCTAGGTCATTTTATTACCTCTGAAGCGGATATAATACATGACCAAATAAGATGAACAATCATGATAGTTAGTCATTAAAGAGATATATGAGGATCAACTCAAACTTCTCTGAATGACAGCTAGCATGCTCAGGAGTCTTCACTCATAGAAGAATGAACTATAAATAGCTAAGAAAACAAAATTTTTTTAATCAAGAAAACCTAGCATAAACTCATATCATGCATTATTTATAAGAAAATTTTTTTTTCAAGAATAAATACTGCAGGTATTAAATACAGGATGCACCCCCCCACATTTAATTCACGCATTGTCCCTAATGCATGCAAAAAGATAGAAATAATGAAAATAAAAGCAAAATTAAATGGGTGCTTCTCTAAGAATGGTGGGTTGCCTCCCATCCAGCGTCTTTGTTTACTATCATTGGCTCGACGCTATGAAGCTCCTAGATCCCCTAGTTGGATCTCTTCCACTAGATCATCATTAATCTGGTAGGAAAATTTTTGAAACTCAGCATGATCAAGACTCTTAGTAAGCACAGTCAAAAATTCATCTTTATTAGGTAAGTCATAAATGTCTTGGGGCAACTCAGTGATAACATCAGGTGTATACACATAATTTACATCGGCAGGGAATCTCATGGCATCAAAAATATTAAATTTAATCACTTCACCATCAAAGTCCATAGTTAATGTTCCTTCATGCACATCAATTTTAGTCCTAGTTGTTTTCAAAAATGGCCTGCCAAGTAAGATGGAAATATCATGACATGCATCACTCATGTTCATCACATAAAAATTAGCAGGAAACACAAGTTCATTCACTTGGACTAAGACATCCTCTAACACTCCATCTGGGTAAATACTACTTCTATCAGCTAACTGAAGCACTACACCAATTTTCTTTAACTTTCCTAAGTTCAGTTTGTCATAAACAGACCTAGGCATAACATTAATGGAAGCACCCAAATCAAGCATAGCCTTATCAAAGTAAAGATTTTCTATCTTACAAGGAACATAAAAGACACTTGGGTCCTTGTACTTAGGGGGAAGTTTTCTTTGAAAAACTATAGACACATTTTCTCCCACACTTATCTTTTCATTCCCTACTAACTTTCTTGTAGTAGTACATAATTCTTTCAAGAACTTAGCATAACGAGGCACCTGTTTAATGGCATCAAGGAGAGGTATGTTGATCTGTACCTTCTTTAATGTCTCTAAGATCTCTTGGTTAGCCTCATTCACCTTAGAAGTAGGGCTTCGAAATCTACTAGAAAAGGGTGGAATTGGCTTATAAGGTTCTCTTTTCTTCTTTCCTATTTCCTTAGTAGTTTGTTGAGAATCTATATTTAACTTTGGTTCAACTCCTTTGACCTCTAACTCAAGCTCAACCTCTCTACTCTCCCTAGGCTCTTGTAACTCTTTCACACTCCACAGTGTTATGGCACTAACATTCTCCTTAGGGTTAGGGTAAGGCTGAGATGATAATCTATTTTGTATTTGAGCCTGCAAGTTACTAACTATGATATCAATTGTAGTCTGTTTCTCTTGAACCTGCTTAAGAGTTGTCTCCAAAATTGAAACCTATCATTCATCTCCTTAAGGACTTGTTCTAGTAGTAAGTTGATCCTATCTTGATTAAAAGGTTGACGAGATGTTTGGTCAAAACTAGGTGGATTGGTTTGAGGGCCATATCGAAGGTTAGGGTGGCCTCTTCATCCTTCATTATAGGTGTTAGAATAGGGATCATACCTCCTTTGACCTTGGTTAGAATAGACAGTATTAACATTACCCTCTTGAAGTGTAGGACAAGTATCAGTAGTATGCCCCTTTAGACAACAAATACCACATATGACTGCTTTTTGCACTCCCACAGTGACAATCTTATTCAACATAGCAGTAATGTAAAATAAATGATTCTCTACAGAAGAACTAGAACCAATCTCATTAACCCTTTTAATTTATGACTCCCTAGCACAAACTGCTGACTATTTTGGGTCATTAAATTGAATAAGTTTCTAGCATCTGCTGGAGTTTTATTAACTAGGGCCCCCCCACTAGTAGCATCAACCATATTACGATCCGTAGGAAGCAAACCCTCATAAAAATATTGAATCAACAACTGTTCAGTTATTTGATGTTGGGGACAACTAGCACACAGTTTATTAAATCTTTCCTAGTACTCACAAAAAATTTTTCCATTCATTTGTTTGATTCCACATATAACCTTCCTAATAGATCCAATTCGAGATACTGGAAAAAATTTCTCTAAAAATGATTTATGCAATGCAATCCATGTAAAGAAAGATCCAGTAGACATGTAATACAACCAATCTTTAGCATTACCAAGCAAAGAAAAAAGAAAGACTCTCAATCTAATTTGGTCTTCAGGAATCCCCTCAGGCACCATAGCAGAGCAAGTAATAAGGAATTTACTAATATAACGGCGTGGGTCCTCTCCAGCTAATCCATGAAATTTGGGTAACAGATTAATGAATCCAGCATTCAATTTTAGACGTTTATCTAATACAGCATAAGTAATGGACATAGGTTGGGTTTCTAAGTTAGGGGCAGCAAGTTCCCGAAGAGTGGACATTCTTGCCTCTTTAATCTTAAGACTTACGGGTTTAGGACAACCTTCTTTGCTTTTAGCTTCCAACGTTTGCTCTCTGTCCTCTCCAATTTCCTTACCACTCCTTAATTTCATACATTATAGGCAATCTACAAAAATTAAAATAAAAACAATAAAAGTAGTAAAATTAAATAGAAGTAACTAGCAATTTTATTTTCTTTCCCCGGCAATGTCGTCAAAATTTGTAAAGCTTATCGTAGAGCTACAAATTTACCAGTACTCTAGATATAAATAAGGATATAGCATAGGGGAGTAGGGATTGAATCCACGAGGAAAGATTATGTCAAAAAGCTAGTTTAATTCTAAATGATTTTACCACACTAATTTATTGTTTCTTCTCTTTGTATTTCTAAAATAAATCAAATTGAATAAATAAAAATCTAGAAAAATACTTAATATTACTCCTAAATATTCTAAATTAAATTCTGGAAATAAAACAGTAAATAACTATCCTAAATAATCTAGAAAACTAAAAACAGAATAATAACACAATAATTAATTAAAAAGTGAAACAGAAAATAACAAACAAAAAATTAATATTAAAAAATCACAAACAGTAACCTAAACTAATATTTTTAAAGTTTATAGGTTATAAACTCTAGAATTATAAGTAATTAATTTCAAAAAAAATTAAAACACCAAATTAACTCCAGAAAAATGAAACAGAAAATTAAATCTGAAATTAGAAAATAAATAAACTGCACTAATATAATTACGAAATTAATTAATAAAATTACCCCAATTTAAGAATATAATTTTCTGGACTCAATAACACCTAAAAAAACATGAAATAAGTATTAAAAATGCAATTTTCAGATTTATTGAAATAAAAACCTACACATGTCCAATTCACAAAATAATTCTGAAAAATTATCAAATAGTTTCCAAACATTCTGAAATTAAATAGAG